>JAQIUQ010004562.1:0-29305 GCA_030378365.1 Hybognathus amarus
AGCCGGTGGCACCGCCACCTTGGTGCCTTTAGGGTTATTCTGCACGACGTGCAAAAACGTAACCCCTGCTTTGGAATACATACTAGTATGTATTCCACAATTGGAATACATACTAACATACTAGTCAGAACTGAATAGTTGATATCTGAATGACAGATCACCATAGAAGTCACTGGAAAAAATGTGACTAGTAACAAAAGAATAGTTACTAGTCACCATTGAAATAAGTACTAGTGTCTAATGAATAAGTACTAGTATCTATTTAATAGGTACTAGCATCTAATGAATAAGTACTAGTAACTAATTAATAAGCATTGGTATGTAATGAATAAGGACTAGCATCTAATGAATAAGTACTAGTATCTAATAAATAAGGACTAGTGTCTAATGAATAAGTACTAGTATCTTTAAAAAGGTACTAGTACCTAAAGAATAAACACTAGTATCTAAAGAAAGGCACTAGTATCTAAAGAATAAGCACTAGTAGCTAATGAATAAGTACTAGTACTTAATGGAATAGATACTAGTATCTAAAAAATAAGTACTAGTAGCATGAAAATAGAGACTAGTAGGTTAAAATGATTAAATGTTAAAACGGCTTGCCATACTCTATCTGTCGTTTCGACTAGTCACAATTACGTTACAGATATCTTAAATGATAATACAAACTATCCAAAATGTAATTACGACTAGAAAGACGTTGTTGATATCTACAATGTTAATTACGAATAGTCAAACTTAGCTTTTAAATGTTAAAAGGGCTTGCCATACAGAAGTGTAGGCTCAGAGAGACACTCAACATTTTCAAACCAAAATATCTGACTTTCTGTGGGTCCTAGCTCATGAGTGTAAATTAGAAAGTTGTCCGGCTTGAGGAGAATATATGAATATATGAAACGATGAGATCAACATGTGTACTGAGTTTCATATTATTACATGCAAGCGTGTTTGATTTATGGACCAAGTTTTGGACCCCGTTCCAGGGGCGCTGTCTAGCCCCCTTGCCACACCCGGGTACCATCTTCCCGGCTCTGATGGCTGTGGGATCTGACCTGTGTGCAAAGTTTCAAGAGTTTTCAAACCCATTAAGGGCCCCAAAAGCCGCTAAGAGACTCAAAATCATCAAAAAAAAGGAATGTTAAAGTTTGATGCGTTGCTATGGCAACATTATCTTAGATATTGAATAATGCTTTCACAGCTCTTCATCTGGCGTGTGTTTACATTATACAGATGAAGTTTGAAGCAAATTGGGTAAAAGTAAGAGTGTGATTTCAAAGCATTTTGCAAGTGAAACACTTTCTGCTGCCAGTTGGTGGCGCTATATATTTGACTCACAATAGTCACATCCATGTGATCGGCCTCTTACAACGAACACACTGCTGAAGTTTCATCAAGATCAGTTAATGTATGCAGAAGTTTTAACACACTTCCTTTTTGATTTATGGACCAAGTTAATTTAATTAATACACTAATTATATAAAACTATTGTCAATGCACTACAATTAAACAGGTTATATGTCTTTACTTATAAAAAAATAAAAACAAAAACTTATTTAAAAAATACCAGGCTTAAGAAATGTATTTACTTTAGCAGGCCAGACACACAGTGAAATTATTAAGCCCCCTCCCCCTACACACACACACAGAGACTGTGTGTCAAAAGACTCAATCACACACACACACAGACTGTGTGACAGGCCTAGGCTCAGAAAGAGCATGATCATATTCAAACTACAATATCTGACTTTCTGTGGGTTTGAGTTTATTATTGTTAATTAGAAAGTTGTTTGGCTTGAATAGAACAATATACACGGCAAGTTTTGTAACTGTCAGTAAAACTAACCAAGTTATAACACACTTTATGTGTCCTTTTTTAGTCAAAAAAATCCGCCACGGCCAAACCGTTCGAGATATCAAAAATCCGTCCGGAATATAGCATCCTCAATGTCTTGACTTCATGCACACCGAGTTTGGTGGTGATTGGTAACAGCATGGGTTGTAATTTGATGTTTTTCTAGGACAATTATTGAAAAAAAAAAAACATAATTCCCGACTTCCGTTTGAACTGTCGTAAAACTTAGAGCACGAAAGTTGTTTGGCCTGATGTGATCTATGAGTGTACCGAGTTTCATATTAATCCATGCACGTGTGTTTGATTTATGGACAAATGTTCGAATCCCTAAAAGAATGCATCCTAAAAGAATGGTAAAGTTTGATGCGTCGCCACGGCAACAGTTTCAAAGATATCAAGAATCCATTCATAGGTCTTCATCTGCCGTGTATGTACATTATACAGATGAAGTTTGAAGCAAATCGGGTAAAAATAAGAGGGTGATTTCAAAGCATTTTGAAAGTGACACACTTCCTGCTGCCAGTTGGTGGCGCTATAACTTTGACTCACAATAGTCACATCCATGTGATCGTCCTCTTACAGCGAACGCACTGCTGAAGTTTCATCCAGATCAGTTAATGTATGCTGAAGTTATGACACACTTCCTGTTTCACGTTTCTCGCCATAGTTTCGTTTCCTCGCCACGGCCAAACCGTTCGAGATATCAAAAATCCCCACACAAACTTTCATCCTCAATGTCTTGACTTCTAGCTGACCGAGTTTCGTCGAATTTGGATACAGAGCTCTAGGAGGAGTATTTAAAAGTTCATTGCGTGTGTTTTACAAAAAAACCTCAATAGCCGACTTCCTGTTGGGCTGGGGTAAAAGCAAGAACGCGAGGTATAGATGAAATTCTGCTATCGACATGTGTACCGAGTTTCATATTATTACATGCAAGTGTGTTTGAGTTATGGACCAGGTGTTCGGACCCCATTCCAGGGGGCGCTGACGGAGCCGCCCTGCCACGCCCGGGTACCAGCTTCAGCCCGGCTCTGATGGCCGGGGTTCTGACCCGTGTGCAAAGTTTCAAGAGTTTTCGAGCATGTTAAGGGCCCCAAAAGTGCCCGAATAGTCGCTAGAAAAGAAAAAAAAAAAAAAAAAAAATAAAAAAAAAAATAATCGGAAGGAAAACAATAGGGCTCTGCGCCCTTTCAGGGCTTGGGCCCTAATAAATGTTATTTACCTATATTATATCGACCCCCCCCCCCCAAATAAAGTTGGCATGAGAAAAAAAAAATCTATTTTCTAAATTGCATGTTACAGATGTCTATTTTATTGTGAACAAAATCATCTGCACGCATCATTACTTAATCTTCCATAAACAGACTTCTGTCAGGACTTCAATCGTCAAAGATGATTAACAGTTAGCATACATTTGAGATTGGTGGTATGGTTCTGTAATGGGGAAGAACTCCCTGATGGTACTGTACATGCAGCCTAAGAAAACAGCGATAACCCCCTTAGGGTAAACAGAACAGAACCAACATAAATGTAATGCAGATATCATTAATGTTTAATAATTTAATGTAGAACATAATTCAAGAAAAATGTGTCTGATTCAAAGGAATATCTGAAGCCAAGTCCTGACTGGACAAGTGGAGGAGCTGGGGATGGAGGAGGGGTAATTAGCTCCTATGCTGCATGTATACATAGGGATGCTGTGGTAGGCATCATATTCCTATAGTAGACGTGGATCAGCTGGATCTCTGCATAAACCCTGCCCCTTTCCAACAATCATTTGGCCTATAGACATTGATAAACGTGTTTTACTTTCAATGTATGGAAGAAAAGATCTGTCACTACTTCCATTTCATGGAATTTTCATGTTTTTTACCAACAAAAAATAGTTCCAGTAGAAGCCAAAGCATAGACCAACGCTGACTTTTGCGTCATTCGAAGGGTAACACCCCCATTTGGGGGAAACAAACGGATTCCCCTGAGAACAGAACTCGCTCTAGATCTGCAAAATTTCTTGATAGCAAAAAAAGCACAAACTTTAAAAAGCTACTGTATGTGGGGTTACAGAGGTGTCCCTTTGAAATGGTCTGAAAACTGGATTAATGATCCAAATTTGGATCAATCTACCACTATCTTGTGGAATCACCAAAGTCCCTTTCACACAAAGATTCCGGAAAATACACGGATAATGTGACCCAGCATTTGTCCCGGGATTGTTTAATTTCGGTTCATTCACACTGCCAGTGATTTGCCGGGATCTGTGAGTGCGTTCACATACAACCCGTAAAGATCCCGGGAAGACACAAGACGTCAGGATGATACGTGTAACGTACACGTCGAAAACATGTAAATGCACATACCGTTCCACAAAGCTGGTGAACGATTCTCAGCTTCAGCGCGAATCTCCTGGTCTCTGCTTTGTTCCAGTTTGCAGACATTAGTTCGTCCTTTCTTTGTTGATGACGAAAACAAACTTTCATCTAAGAGCAACAGAGTCACGCCATGGCACGAGCGTCATCACCATGACACACCCCTTACAGCATTGGCGTTCCGGGACTGATTCCGGCAATGTTACTAGGTCCCCAACCCAGCATCGATGCCGGTATCAATCCCGGGTCGTGTTTTTGTTCACACAGAAGGCGTTCTGGTAATTTCCGGCAATTTCCCGGGATCAACACGCTGTGTGAAAGGGGCTCAAGTAAGTAGCCTTTTTTTGTCATTAACAAACTAGATGATGAGGCCATGTCACTTGGATCATATTTAACTTGATTTAAGCAATTGACATAGTTTTGTTGTCGACTAGCTATACTAGTTATAAAGACGAAGTTGCTAGCAGCGTAACGTTACCTTGGCTGTTACCTGATTTTGCTGTTGAAATAGTGGCAGGCTAGGACTAAACTGGACCTGGCTGGTTTCTGCTTGTGTCTAGAAAGTGCTTTAGGCCTATATGACTTTTCGACGACCACTGCTCTGGGCTACGTGTAAAAAAACAAACGGCAGTAGATCAAGCCTTCATGGCTATATACATACGGGTCCTATTTTGCCGTATACACTGTAAACCTTTTTACAACTTTCAAAGTCCTAGCATTTTCTAGACACAAGCAGAAACCAGCCAAGTCCTCTTTAGTCCTAGCCTACCACTATTTCAACAGTAACTTATAGTCGACAACAAAACTATGTCAATACATAGCATGAATCAATATGATCCAAGTGACATGGCCTCATAGTCTAGTTTGTCAGATCAGTCTAGATGTCTGAATACTCCATATTTGGCCACTGCGTGGGGTCATTAATCCAGTTTTCGACCATTTCAAAGGGACACATCTGTAACCCTGTGTCCAGTAGCTTCTTTAAATATCGCTTACGGTCTCTCGGCCGGCAGAGAGAGTGTGTATGTTTTCAATTTTGATGTCAAGAAACTTAGCAGATCTAGAGCGAGTTCTGTGTTCAGGGGAATCCATTTGTTTTTCTCCAAATGGGGTGTTACCCTTCGATGACCAAAAGTAGCGTTGGTCTATGAAGTTTTGCATGTCACTAAGCAACATACAGAGTGGCCAAGTGCTGCAAGGATCATCAGCAATTTCCCACAAATCACTCTGCTCTGGAAAAACTCAGTTCCGAGCAATCTTAGAGCAAGAGAAACTCTACTTCGCCGGTCACATTCACTTTGACTTGAAAAAACTGTTCGCTCCTGGCAAAATCACACAACTCCTTATGATCCACTCACTAGTCTGGTTTGGAATACAGATCACAGTCAAGCTTTTATTATGGCAAAAAATATTTTAGACAAATAAAGCCAGTAGATTTAACAATCTCACCTCCAAAATATGTAGTTGTGATCAAACTTTGTTATTCTTACTCTACTTAACAGTTCTCATAAAAGAATTTCAGTTAATGTAAAAGTATCCATAGATGTTTGTCACTACAACATATATTGATTGCATGAATAGCAGTGATGTGGAATGGTTTGATCAGTGTAGGTGGTCTGCATTCCGAAGACTCAACAGAGACATAATATATGATGAATAACTGTACTGTTGAAAGAGGTTTTATGCATTAGGGGCAGGCACTGAAATTACAATCGAGAGAGGTAATCGTAGGTTATATGGCCGTCACTACTCAGCAATCAGCGTAATTACTTGTCTGCAAATGAAAGGCCATGAGAGAAGAGGACTTTCCCATGTTGTCAACATGGCCATCAGAGCAGGAGCAGAGGGAAATATGGCAGTGAAATAATCACAGCAGTGATTTAGTGATTTTGCTTTAGGAGTTTTTACTTTTTAAGGTCTACTCTGTGATTGATGCAAGTATTCATGCCAAATATATACTACCAGCTTATCTGCAGGACGTAAGATCTTATTACTGGAATCAATTCACCCTGCAGTTTGTTCATGCAGGGAATACTTGGTCCTGCAGTGAATGAAATAAATGATTAAAAAGAGCAAATCATTGCAACATACCAGCACTATAAATAGTGTGATTTTAATGAAGCACTTTTGAGATGCTTATTAAAGTGCTTTGTATCTGCTTTAGGCCTGTGTTTCAAGTGTTGATGACATGCACGCTGTTCTCTATTCATTAAAGTGGGCAATAGCCTTATGTTCCCTTTGTCGGCCCTGACCACAGCTGTCACAACCGTATACCACAGGGACTTGTGAACGGCTGCAAGCTAATAGTAGGAGCACATTTAACTGGATTTCGACTGGATTTCGCCCTCTTCCCTCCAGAGCTTTGATAGGGCTCAGTAGTATTTGATGGAGCTTACATAGAGTCTTGGAGGTTGAGAGAAAGTGTTAGGTCTATATAAATCTCTTTTCTCATTGCATTGGATTTTTTTGTGGCAAATCAATAAGCTAAATAATTAGATCGGGTTTATTGTTCTGCAAAAAGTATTTTAATAGATTCTCGAATACAGTCAATAATATTTAAAATCTATTTAAATTTTTTTTTTAAAGAAAACAGTTAGCATTGCAGTAATATATCATTCACTTTACATTTTTTAAAATAACATCATCAATTTTTCTGTTTAATCTCACGGCTGAACAGAAGTGTTGGATGGCAACACACCGCCGCTATTATATCATAAACACTGTAACTGAAACTAATTGGACAAATGTGTTCAGCACTATTTTTATGATTGCATGAAGGATTGAGGGATAACTGAATAAGGTATTTCTAACAAACTGTGACAGATGAAAGCAAAATATAGCCTTGGGTTTGCAATTTTGCAGCAGTGACAGCAACACTACCAACAATGGCGCTAAACCCTTACTTAGCAGAGTTAAAATAGAGGGTGGGATATGTCTAATGGACAGGTTTCTATGGATACCAGGTTAGATTTAAAGACACTTGAAGAGAAGTTTAAAGGAAAAACCCTGGGGCTTTGGATGCTGTCTGTCACTGGTACCAAACAAGCCTTAATTAGATGTAGCGTATTGGTCACAGGAAATGTTCCACTGGATTTGTTTCAGCTTCATATGGGAAAGCAAAAACACATTTAAATCTCATTCATAAAAAAAACTCTACTATTACTCAGTCATGTTAAATAATACTACTGCTTGATCAATGTAGACTTCATTATACACTGAACAAACAAAACAAAAAACACTATTTTCCCGATTTATTAATTGTGATCTACACAAAAACAATTGTGTTTCTCTATTAAACTTAACCTCTTTTTTTCAATCACTATAATTTTCTAGAATGTTCAATCTACTTGATTAAATTATGTAGGGTTAATGTGAACCAATTTTCAACATTCACTGCTTGCTTTGTATGGGACTTAATGGATGGAGTAAACAGTTGAAATGAAAAATGTCTTTAAGCAAGATGAGAATGAGAATGGGAGACTTCTTGCAATCTTATTCAGTGAACAAAACACATGAAACTGAATAAATTGATCCTGTCAGAGAAACATTTAAAATGTTTAATTGGGTCACTTAAAATTAACCTCAGTCCATTGAATTTTGTGAAGTTATGTTAGCGTAACTTGATTCATGTGGAACCAATGTACGTTACTACAGTGAACTTGTAATTGATATTATGAAATAAAACAGTTTACACTCGAAAGTAGAAAACAATGTTTACAGTCTGAATACACACTAAAAAAAAGGTTTTTGGACTCATGTTTTAACTAAAGTTCACTTAAATGGAATTAGGTAAAAATCTATTTAACTAAGATATGTGAATTAAGAAAGAGAAAAAGTAAATTGAACTTAGCCAGTTAGAGTTTGAGTAATTTACTCTCTCAGAAAAAAAGGTACAAAAGCTGTCACTGGGGCTGTACCTTTTCAAAAGGTACACTTTTGTACCCAAAGGCTGCATATACCTTAGTGGTACATATTAGCACCTAAAATGTACAATATTAACACCTAAAATGTACATATTAGCACCTAAAATTGACATATTAGCTCCTGAAATGTACATATTAACACTTAATTTACATATTAACACTTAAAATGTACATATTAGCACCTAAAATGTACATATTATGACCTAAAATGGACATATTAGCTCCTGAAATGTACACATTAACACTTAAAATGTACATATTAGCACCTAAAATGTGCATATTAACACCTAAAGTGTACATATTAGCACCTAAAATGTACATAACATAACCTAAAATGGACAAAAGTTTACCTTTTGAAAAGTACAGCCCTAGTGACAGCTTTTGTACCCTTTTTCTGAGTGTATACCCATTTGACGTTTACTTTGAAGTACTCTGTTTCAAGTACGCTATACACAGTTTTTGTTCATTTTACTCAAACAATGTAGCTCTGAATTAAGCCACATTTTTATCATGTATGGTAACACCAAAGTTGATTTCTTGTTTCTCTTTGTCAGACAACATATATTATAATGAGGTACCATAAACCCACTGAGGCCTCGGGTACACAATAATGGTTGCAATCGGTGGATAGTTTTTATGAATGGATTATTTTGAGTAGAAAATTAATTCCAGATGTCACAAAACAGCAGGTTAATAAACTTAACAACAAAAGCAACAATACATTACAACATTGTAAATACAACTAAAACAGTGAATCAACCTTATTAATTATTTATGACCCAGTGCATGATGAGAACAGTATCAGAAATTTGAGTGGGTTTAACTTAATTTGAAAACATAAAATTAATCAATTAATTTGATTTCAACACAAAGAATCATTTGTAAGTATAACAAAGCCATTCCAAGTAAAATATAAGTTCAAGCGTGAGTTGAACTAATATTATATTGAACTTCTACAAGCTTGAGTTGAGTACTAATATAAAAATTTCTCTTTACTCTAAATTCTTGCCTGAACTATCTCATTCAATGTAGAAATTACATTTGTTTTTGTTTTGTAGTATTTACTTTACCACAGAATTATTTTTATCAATGCATATGTTATGCTTGTTCAAATTGCCATTAGTATTACTCTGAGGAGCAGTTTGTGCATGTAAACTGGAACATTTACTTCACTGCAAAGTCTCTGAGGCCTTTGTAGGATGTTGAATCTTGTTAACGCACTCCGGCTTGTTTGAGGTTAAGCTGTCAAAGCGTAAACAGTGTAATGGTTGTGTAACCTTGCATCACACCCATTAATATTTCATTTGCGGCAGAATAGAGTCTAACTGTTGAGAGGCTAATATGTCTAGACATATAGTACTGCGTATATGAACTTAATATTCTTTTTGGGTAACACTTTAGATTACAGCATAGTTTACCTCTAAAGTACATGTATAAGGGATATTGGGGAATAAAGGTGTAACAACCAGGAAAATTAACAAATTATTTATACTGTATTTTAGAACGAAGGGGTAATTATTCTATTGATAGGCAACAATCTTACGTTTGGGAGCAATTTAGCAAAAACATACCTTTTTGTAACAATAATACATATAGCCTAGGCTTTTTTTAAAGTTTGGTCTTTCATGTTTCAGGGCAAATAAAACTATTGCATTTTTTTAATAGCTCCTTGTTCCATACTGGGTAAGTGATGCTTGTGACCCTCTTGTTCCATGTATTTAGGCTACTATAAAAATACATACACACAATCTGACATCACTGACTCTAAACCTTTACCTGAAAGCAGCTTACAGATTTACAAAACTTCTTATTCAATTAAAACTATTTTTTAATTTTATTTTATTTATCAATATTTCATTTCAAATACACACTTGAAACAGCACACTTGTTTTTAAAAACAAAACTATAAATAATAGTCAAGTCCTAAAGATATACCTTTGGTCATGTTATATACAAAAGCAGCCAACTATACAGATGAATTGTCTCTGGTGCATTTGCTCTGCTAAATTAGACTGTATCAGAAATCAGAAACGACACATTTGCAATTAAACAACGAATTATTAATTTTGAGCATACAGTGCTTGAGTGTTTGTACGTTCATTATTTTTTGCCACAAAGTCTCCCAAGTGACCGATTTTCCACGTTTATTGGCACATTCGTATATTGTCAAGTTGTTTATGTGCTCCCACAGTCCCCCAGTAGGAGAAGTGAATAACTGTGAGAGTGTGATTGAAATGAGAAAGTACATTGTGCCGCACCTGTTTGTTTTCTTGGTTGCCAGCCAAGTGCTCCATCCCTGAGAGGCGTGCAATCCAACGCATTTGTAATAATCATAAAAAATTGATTTATTTTTTCATCCACTCAGAGATATAATTGTTGCCGTCGAGCAGGAATTTGACCAATGACCTGCTCTTCTTGAATGAAGAAGTCTGTAATTACATTTAGCTCATTTGCAATTCCGTCTGGAAGTTGGGTGCACTTCAGTGTTAATGCTGTCCAAGACGTTTTCGCAGTCTTAACGATTTACTCATTACCCTGTGATATTCACACTAGAGATGGGATTTAAGAGGCCCAATTTTGAAGGCGTAAGAACCAATTACTGTTGCTATGAAGAGGCAACCCGGCTGTGCATCACACTGAATGATCATTTCTACAACTATGTTGTAAGTTGTAGGCCTAAGTTGTTTTGTCAGCATGTGCTGATTAATATTTATGTTTGCGTGCTTTGTGGTGCTTGCTCAAGACGTGTGCTGTAGTCATGGTTTGATTGGACATTTGTTTTAATAAATTCACCACAGGATAAAGAAAGATATTTCGTTGAAATATGCCGTTTTAAACCGATGAATGCTGGCATCAGGTTTTGCAGAGATGCATGAGAGGCTAAGCCATTGATAGCACCTCTACAGGTTCTTTTTGATCATGTTTAAGCTGCAAATTTATAAAGAGCTGCTTGCTGTTGCTGATTTTGTATGCCAAGGCTCAACAGATAAGGATGGGCTGCTGACTCAGGGTCAGTGTGAAAGAGTTTAAAGCGATTTTAAAAAAAGTATTCATTTACCCAAAATTGTTGTTAGACCCTGCTAAAAACTCCAGTCAACAGCATAAGGTATGTTTTGCACACTGGGATATTGTTTTGCAATGTACATAAGCTTTTTAACTGGTTTTAAATGATTTATGTACAGATCTTTTGAAACAGGAGACAATTCCTTTTGAAGCTTTGAAACGTTTTATCAGTTTACTAGTGACATTGATTGATAATGTAATCATATCTAAAACCATTACACATTTTCAGTTCTACTTTCTGCAGTGGGAGCAAAAAAATGACTAAGTTACAAAATCAATAAATCACGATATAACCTTGTATTGTTTTCCTTCATATCATTAATGTGTTAAATATAGAAATATCCCAGCCAAAAGAATGCTTGTCCCTAAAACACTGCTTACAGCTCTCATGCTGTGGTAAGAAGCATAGTTTCTTATTAAAAATGACATGGACTTTAATAGATTATTTTGGGCACAATACTCAAGCTATCATTCAATACATTATACACTACCGGTCAAAAGTTTAGGGTCGGTAAGATTTTTTTATGTTTTTAAAAGAAGTCTCTTCTGCTCACCAAGGCTGCATTTTTTGATAAAAAATACACAAAAACACAGTAATATTGTGAAATATTATGACAATTTAAAATGACTTTTTTTATGTTAATATATATTAAAATGTAATTTATTCCTCTGAAAAAAGCTGAATTTTCAGCATCATTACTTCAGTGTTCAGTGTCACATGATCCTTCACAAATTACTCTAATGATATTTTTATGCTCCAAAAACATGTATGATTATTATCCATGTTAAAAACAGTTTTTTACATTTTTATTTTCAGGATTCTTTGATGAATAGAAAGTTCAAAAGAACAGCTTTTATCTGAAATGGAAAGCATTTGTTACATTAAACACTACCCTTTAAAAAGTTTCGGGTCTGTAAGAATTTGTATTTTATTTTTGGGGGGAATAAATAAGAAATCAATACTTCTTTTCATCAAGGATGAGTTACATTGATCAAAAGTTACAGTAAAGACATTTATAATGTTAGAAAAGATAAATTCATCTAATTAAAAAAATGCTGTTTTTGAACTTTCTATTCATCAAATAATCCTGAAATAAAATGTAAAAAACTGTTTTCAACATGGATAATAATCATACATGTTTTTGGAGCATAAAATCATCATATTAGAGTGATTTGTGAAGGATCATGTGACACTGAAGACTGGAGTAATGATGCTGAAAATTCAGTTTTTTCAGAGGAATAAATTACATTTTAATATATATTAACATAAAAAAGTCATTTTAAATTGTCATAATATTTCACAATATTACTGTGTTTTTTGTGTATTTTTTATCAAAAAATTGCAGCCTTGGTGAGCAGAAGAGACTTCTTTTAAAAACATAAAAAATCTCATCCGACCCTAAACGTTCTTAATCGGTAGTGTATGTCTTTCAATCCATTTAAATATATACATGTCAGAAAAATGATGTTGTGGAGAAAGCTGCTGACTCAATTAACCACATTTATAGGGGTGTAAAGTGGTCAAATGCTGCATCATGTTATTGTGATTAGTAAATTAATGGGTTTCTGTTGTTTATGTAAATTAACTATAATAATGTTATACATGAATTGCAGTTTCAAATCGAATTTGCTAAAGTTATTACTTTGTCACCTGCATTTGACACAAGACTTTGGTGGTTATCAGTGATTTTTGTCGAATTTGCAAACATGTCAAGTCACTGCCTTTGAAAAGCAATCATTATTGATTTGCATCTTATGCTGTCGTTTTCCAGAAAGTGTGTTAATGAATTTATAGAGTTATATTTTTAACTGCATAATTTCCAGCCTGGATTTAATATATCTTTAAATCCTTCAAAACACTAGTTGGGTCAACATACAGTACTTTGAAACGATTAGTACACTTTATAATTGTGATGGAAATGTATCTAGAAGGGGCATTTATGTTATGTGCATGTCCCCCTCTGTCCATGTTGTATCTTCTGTCCAGACATTTCCTTCAGTCTCCTGCTGCTTGTATTTGCGGTGTGTGGTGTGGCCCTGCTGGGTGTCATCAGCGTCGCCACCTGGAAGCTGTGCTGGGTACCCTGGCGCAGCAAAGTGCTTTCCTCTAGTGCCACCGCCCTTGCCCCCACCCAGCCAGAGAGAGACCAACACAGACAAAAAGGTCACGGTGACTACAACCCAGCCCTTGGAGACATTATGGCATCAGACAAGCTGAAAGATCCTGGCAACTTTCTGGAGGCGGCAGTGAAGATTAGTCATACATCGCCAGATATCCCTGCAGACGTGCAGCTGTCCATGAAGGATCATTTGTTGAGACGTACGCGTATCTCGCGGCAAACAACCGAGCCAGCCTCCTCTAACAGGTCAGTGTTCTGGAAGAATGAAGAAATGTTTGTGTCTGAAGACCTTCACATGGGTCATCATGGTTTACTGTATATACAAAGCCATTATGAGGTTAGTTCCAGTCATTCCTAATCTTGTTCATACTTTGGAAATCTTGTAAATGTCAGACACAATTAGACCTGAAGGAGGTCTCTAGGTTTTATGGACTACAAAAAATGTCAGATGGTGGAAAACCATGATAAATCCAGAGTACAACCATATTTAGCTAGCCTGACTTCGTCATACTCATATTCTATTGAGAAGATGAGTCTGAAACCGCTTCATTGGGCTTTGATTATGAGGCGTGTCCAGGAAAAAAAAACAAAACTCTGCACTCAATTGGATAGACCTACAACCTATCAGAGCAACGCAAGTCAAATAATTTGCATTTCACAGTTGTCAACAGAACTTACTTATTATAGAAGTAAAATAACGAGTGTTGCTTCTTTTACTTGGTCCTTCATGTAGTGCGACCAAAGGAGAAACCACAACGACCACAGGCTTTTCATTACGTCCCATCTTCTTACCAACCGTCAGAGCCAGCTGATAAGTTACACTTGAAGGAAGGCAAAGATATCTTTCCGATCGACAAATGCCTTGATTGCAGTTTTCTGTTTGTCTATTAAAATTAATGCGCTGTCGATTCATTTTACAACAGACGCGATAGCGGAATCTATACATCTCAATTCTCCAGCTGCAGTCATCTCTGAGAGAAACCAGTTAAGCGCGCCGCTCTTTGATAACGTGATGATTACGTCCCCGAAGATCACCTGTCCATCATCGTAGAAAGCCCGCCCTGGCAATTTGATTGACCCGAACGTGTTTTGCCAGATCATAATTACTCCTCAATGGATCGAGTCCAGACCGAATTTCCCGTCCAAAAAATGTTGTGGGCGGAGTTCGGGCTGGCATCCAGGCTAATATTTAGCGGAAACATTATGGGAACCTTACAGCATATCCAGAATTATCAACATCAATTTGCATTTGATTATAGGTTATAATTCAGATGTAGATTAGCACCTGGTGTGCTTTTTGTGAAAGAACCCATGCATCATATCAGCATGCCAAATTTTGTCTGATTGTTGCCAGGCATAGTTCCTTCAAGAAGCATCTTCCCAGGCAGATGCACCATGTCACCAGTCTGGACCGTGGAAGTGATTTTTTAGACGTGGAGGAACATCCCATCTGCACCGCTGCCTCTCTTGGACGTAATCCAACCCGAACTCTACAAACAGAGCACAGTAGAGGCAGAGGAGTCATCTAAGTATGGCACTGATAAAACATGTGGCAAGATCAACTTCTCCCTTAAGTATGATTATGAAGGAGAGCTCCTTCTCGTCTCCATCCTCAAGGCATTCGACTTACCCGCGAAGGATTTGTGCGGGAGCTCCGATCCTTACGTCAAGATCTACCTACTCCCCGACCGCAAGCGTAAATTCCAAACTCGTGTGCACCGCAAGACGCTGAACCCCACGTTTGATGAGACCTTTCAGTTTCCGGTCCCCTACGAGGAGCTGGGGACCAGAAAGCTCCACTTGAGTGCATTTGACTTTGACCGCTTCTCGAGGCACGATATGATTGGTGAGGTGATCCTGGAAAACCTTTTCGAAGCTTCAGACCTCTCGGGAGACATCCATCTGGAAGGACATCCAGTACGCCACTAGTGTAAGACAATTTATCCTCTTTACTACTTAGTGAGACTGGTGATTTATCACATTAATGTGACCCTAATGATTTGTTGTTTTTTTTAATAAAGAAATACACTTGTATTGAGTATTTCTGAAAACACAAACAGTGATTCATTAGATGATTCATAGACTGTGTCCTATGGGGTGTGATATGGTAATTTGTCGAAATTGTAAATACCAAACATGATAAATTGTGCAGTGTATATTAGGTACTTAAAACATTGAGGGCAATAAACACAAATTAATGCTTAATTATACGATATGACCGTTCTGAGTCTGCAATAATCTAAGTTCTGTTATCATTTACTCACCTTCATGTTGTTCCAAACCTGTATTGCTATTACTATCTACTATATAAAAGTAGATATTTTCAATAATGTCTCAAATGTTTTGGTCCATATAATGAAAGACAATGGGGTCCAAAACAAAATAAGATCCCATTTACTTTCATTGACAAAAAAAAACTTTTTTTTTTCACTGTTTCTTTTTCTTTACTATAAACTGATGCATTTATTGCCAACTGCTGTTTTAGTCAAGTCTGGTAGACTTTTTAGTGTTTGATTAAGGAAGTATATTTAATGTATGTAATATATTTAAGGAAAGAGATGCTCAGTGCACTGAAATTCCAACACATTCTCATCCCAATTCGTCATATAACTGACGTTTTGGGACGATTTTGACCATTCGTCAATATACGACGTTTTAGGGCCCCCTTAAACGTCGGTAGATGACGATCCCGGGTCGTCATACAACTGATGCTGTACCTTTAACGTCAGTTTGGTGATGAGTTGGGTTTAGGGTTAGGTTTAGGTCTGGGGTAGAGTTAGGATCCCATAACGTCATCTACCGACGTTTAAGGGGGCCCTGAAAAGTCGTATATTGACGAATTGTCCCAAAACGTCAGTTATATGACGAATTGGGATGAGACTGCGTTGGAAATTCCAAAATAAGGCCAGACTATTTATCATCTGGTTATACATCATATTAAAGTTATTTTGGTGCAGCAGGACTCTTACATGTTAGAAAGTGTAGTGTTTTGAGTTTCAGGTTTGTATCTCTTCTACTCAGCAGGGTTTTTCTGGCATAGACATTATAGGCAGTCGCCTGAGGTTCTCCAGGGCAAAGCTCTCAGACGCTCTTCTTCTGTATCCCTCACCTGCAGCAGTTTTACAGCAATGTGCAGCATGCTTTCAGTTCCACCCAACACTTTCTTTGAAATTGAAGTTTCCAGACAACTTTTCAAAACTTGTCTGGTCTCACCAAGGGCACCATTGAAGTCAAAACTGCCATTGATTCTAGTTACACTTGACAGAGGTTACTGTAGCTATTTGTTGCCTCTCCTAATTAAAACATACTAGAGCTGCACTATTTATCGTTAAAAGATTGTGATCTCAATTTCAAAGTCAAACACCCCATTTTATTAAACCTTTAACAAACTACACCAAAACATTAAAATGTGTTTTTGCGCTGCCTGACCCAGAGAACGCAGTTATCACATATTGGTATGAAACAGCCTCACAAACAGCACAGTATGGTTATTTTTGTTACAAATATTCAAATTATCACTGAAGTACTAAAAACATTAGTGTCTATGGTAGCAATTAAAATAGATTCAATTTTAAGTTTTTATGAGTGAGTCACTGAATAATTAATTCAAACCATTTATATATATTATATATATATATATATAATTAATTGAAATAGATTGCAGCAATTAACATTTTTGAATAAACTTGAAGTAAATTACATGTTGTTTTTAAGTTGCCTGTTCAGAAATGTAGTAGAATTGTGAAGCAATTGTGATTCTTAATTTATCTAGAATCATGCAGCTCTAATATAAACTAGTTTAATATATAAAAGCTTTAATTTGGCCTTGAAAAGGTCCTGTGATTGACACAATGATAAGTGTAGCCGGACTGCAATGATAACTTGTGAGTAAAATATACTGTGTTAGTCTGAAGGGTCACAGCACTTGCATAATGCTGTCCTTCTACTGCTCTCCTCATTTGTAATTCGCTTTGGATAAAAGTGTCTGCTAAATGATATGTAAAATAATGCTAATTATTTCACTGATACAGCCAAGAAAACTGCAGTTCAACTAAATTACTCTGTGACTCGAGACATGTCCTAGTTGTCAACGAGGTAATCATACTATCATCTCACCGTTCAGCTATGACTTTTATAGTGCTGAGATAAGGCATATACCGTACATTCACATGATTGATTATAGTATATGCTAGAGCTCACTGATCTCAGTAGATGAGCTGTCAAAAGGCTAATGCTCTCAAGATGGGTTAAATGTGGGAGAAAGACCTAAGGAGTTGTGATGCACTCACTACCTTTCTTCTGAATGTTCTGTCAGACCAATTTATTAATGGCAGTTGTTGGCCCTGGTTACAATCAGTTCATCTCTAGTTTTCAGGCTTGCTGAAGAGACTTAGTAGTACAGCATATTTATTAAGTAACAACCACATTTAGATGTGGCAGTGCATCCCATAAATTATCGTTGTGTTTGTTTACAGAATACAGGACTGACATCCAAACTTCTAAATGAAGATATCCCTGATATATTTGGTTTGAAAATATTTTGGTTTGTCACTACCTGAGTGAATTCAGTAGCCTAGAAATCTAGACGAACCTTGGTCAGGCCAATCACATCGTGTATCCACAAGTTTCCTACGCCCCATGAGCCCTTGCGTCAAAAGTGGGCGCGACTTCCGGTTCAAAGTAAACAAAGCGCGACTTGACATGCTTGACACTCGTTCATTCAAGAGTTGACAGTCTTTCAAGTTATAGCGATCCAAACTAGCTAACGATGTGGGAACACAACCTCAACGAAATTAAAAAGGGTGAAATAACAGTACCTTTACCCTCCGCAGTAGTTGGTTGGGAGTATTATAATAACATTATTAATAATCAATACTCATCAAGGCATGGTGACAGACAGTTGTGCGAGCTGACAAACAATTAAAATAAAAAATACACACTTAGTCATTGTGCTTTGGAGTTTATTCAAAATTATAAATGAATGTGCCACTTGAATACATTAACTGGCACATTTGGTATTCTGTCAACACAGGCTTTGATCCTTAGTTTACGTGTAACATCAGTAGCGAACAGCCAAACGCATGCTGATAGAGTTTATAGAATATTACGAATTTAAACAAATGTACACAGGAAGATTCGTCGTCTTTTGGGAGGTGATGGAAACTACAGTCGTTGGCAGGATCAGAGACGGGCTCTCTGGCAGGATCACTCCGATTTCGTTTTCAGCTTATGTTCAAAACAATCAAGTTTAAGCCACTGAATTAGTTTAGTCCGGTTATACGTACAACCGCGAACCGCACATGTTGTCCCTGAGCTCCGTAACGACATCTCTCATAAAGATTTGCGTCTTTAAATAGTAAAATAATTCTCTGAAAAACAGCTAGCCTCTTCGCTAACTAACACACAAAATACCATTGAAATGCTACTTCCGCTGCCTCACCGGAAGTTTCACCCACTTTATTTTTTACAGGAGCGCCCCTCGGAAACTTGTGGATAGAGTCGGCGGGCGGGCTTAACATAATGGCGCCAAAGTTGTGACGGTTCACTGCTGGTACTTTGAAAACAAAGAATGGCTGCTGCTGGCGAACAGCTGTCTTTCGATTCGGCTTTAACCACTACTCTGGATGATTTGAAACAAAGAATGGCACTTGAGTCATTTAAAAAAAAGATGTGTCCAGAGTTTTGCCGACTGGATACAGTAAAAGTTTAATATATCAACTTGCTCTGCTGGTGGGAAAACGCATGGGACTCAGCCGCCACCCACTTCAGTTGTTTGTTCCGGAAAATACCAACTGATAATTCCTATAGGAATTGTCCAATGGTTTTATGTCCCTATCTTTTTCATAAAACCATTTTTATGTGAATTGTGTTCTATTCAATGCATCAGTTTAAGTAAGAATGTTTTTACACAGCATTTTCTCTCATTAAAAATACTATTTAAAAAAATGGGCTCTGTACGATTGTATTAATGTTTTTGACAGAAGTATTTAAAATAAAATTGTTAAAATAGTCCAAGTAACTACAGTGGTAATACTTTTTGCGCGCAAAAGTTATTTAAAAAAATAAGAACTTTATTCAACTACTCATTTTCTTCTCTGTGGGCTTCTGAGTGAGTTCAAGACGTGTAACAGCACAGCGCTTCTGTGTTGTCAGAATGTAGGCTCACTATTGGCCGACACTGGTCATGTGTGTGATGCGTGAGGAACAACGTGAGGTTGAGTAATTACTGACAGAAATTAAATTTTTGGGTGAACAAACCCTATTCTTACCAGGTCTTCAGTGTCACGATCCTTGAGAAATCATTCTAATTTGCTGATTTGATGCTCAAGAAACATTTCTTTGTATTAGCTAAAAAACTAAATAACAGAACACCTTTTTAAATACAATTGTTTTTTTTACAATTTAATGCAACCTTTCTAAATACAAGTATTCATTTCTTTCAAAAGCAAAAAATCTTACTGATCCCAAACATTTAAATTGTACAGAATTGGGATTAAAGGACTTTAAATTTGCTCACCCTCAGTACGAGATACTAACACAATGAATATTATGAATAGTAACTACTATACTATGAATAGTAAGCATAGCTATTTATTTGTAATGTTGCCATGGTCTACTGGATTTTGTGTCTCCATTTGATTCTGCAGGAAAGCGTGGATCTGGGAGAGATAATGTTCTCTCTCTGCTACTTGCCAACTGCAGGGAGACTCACACTTACGGTCATCAAATGTAGGAATCTCAAAGCCATGGATATTACCGGTTATTCAGGTATGCTGCTGTCTTTTATGTTTGTGTCTTTATTTCCTTTCATCTGTGTCCTTCTTGGCTCCATCTTTATACACATGGACAGACACATTTATCATTGTCAGCAAGCGAATTACAAGTGCTTTCATCAGACATTTTCAGACCATGAGAAGACAAGGTTGATACGTTGAGAAATTGATGTCACACCTCCCTGCTCTGTTGGCAGATCCGTATGTGAAGGTGTCACTGATCTGTGATGGGAGACGCTTGAAAAAGAAGAAAACTTCCATAAAAAAGAACACGTTGAATCCAACATATAATGAGGCGATAATATTTGACATTCCCCCAGAGAATATGGATCAAGTCAGCTTACACATATCGGTTATGGACTACGATCTGTGAGTGTTATTCACTATCTGATATTTTCTCTGTACAAATATTATGTTGTCTGTGTGCTTCACAATATATTCCTTATTCTCCTGGTGTGTAGAGTGGGACATAATGAGATCATTGGAGTCTGTCGTGTAGGGAGTCATGCTGAGGGACTTGGAAGAGATCACTGGAATGAGATGCTCGCTTACCCTCGAAAACCCATTGCTCACTGGCACCCACTCGTAGAGCCCAAGAAGTCTGAGAAGGAGGTGACTGTCGGCCCTTAAACGTTTCCAGAGTGGAAAAATACATTTTCATTTCAATATTTAAATCTCTCCCTCTCTTTCCTTCTGTTTTCTCGTCTCTCTTTTTCAGTGGAAGACTCGCACTGCAAGCTTTGACAGTCAGGGGTCTTGTCCATCTCCCAGACTCCCTTCTAGTCCATAAGTGAGTGATGACTTCTCTCTACGTCTTTAAGCCAAGTATCTCCCAGGGACTGATGGTGAGATTTAAGATATGTTCTTAGGCAACGTGTGACACAACTTATGTCTGTGTGGACAAGAAGTTGGAAAAAGAGGGTGCTCTTCAAAACTTTTCAAAGTGCAACTGAGCCTATAGCCAATTTTTAGCTTTTTATGTCTCGATGGAAGTGTTGCTCGATGGAAGTAAGCAAGAGGTTGTACACTTCAAGATGGATTAAGCTCCCCACAGGAGTAAAAGGGTGTATTTGTTCATTTATATTGGTAGATGTATATTATATTTTAATTGACATTATAATAGTATGAAGATATAGTTTATTATATATTTGGCCATAATCCTTCTAGTTCTTTTTTGTCTACTTTGAATAAAAAATACATGTGTTTAGAGATATGTGAAGTCCTCAATATGTTCAACCTATTAATGTATTAGCCGAACTTTATATCATTTACAGAGAGATATTCCATTGATCTTCCTTTTGTTTGTGAAGTAGTGAAACTGTTCTGCCACCAAAAACGCCAATGCCAAGAATTATTTTTATCCTGTCTACACATTTCTCTTCCTGTGTAAACTGTAAAGGTTTTGTTTTGTTCTTATTTAAACATTGACGTTTCTGATGGTTCTATGGGTATTTTGAAAAATGTACCATATTTTTCTTCAAACAAGTTCAGGTCAGTTAAATGCAGCCATGCACAGCTTTATCCTGCATCATTCATGTACAATGTACAACTGGCTAAAATCGTCATAATTTCACCATGCAGTAATTGTAGCTTCCAAAGTATAACCATAATGAATAGCAAGGGTTGTGTGTCAGATCCAAAGGACGCAAAAATCCATGGGTTTCTAACAAGACTTGAAATGATATCATTATGTTAAATAGAAGCACTGTTTTACAAAGACCAATTTTGTATTTTACATAAAATGTGACAAATGTTCATTGTTCTGTATTTCCTGTTACCTTTGAGGTGTACTCTTCAGATAACATGATGTAATTTGTTGACTGGCTTGGATGGAACTTACTGTATCAATAATCACTGGAACTGGCATTTCTGTATGAAATGCCTAATTCAGAGCCACTTTTCCCCTTTTATATTGAGAATTTGTATAATTGTAATTGTATAACTGTTTCAGAACATCCCCTTGTACTTTAAGTGTGATTAAAGATCTTGCTTCTATATGTTTTTTTTTCTTCTTTTATTTTTTGTTAAATATTAATATCAGATAAGGGCCAGTTCACACAGAACATGTGGCAGTGGAATGGAGAATTTTTTTAAATTTGTTTTAAAGGCACAGAGTTTTTAGAATGCTGTGTCATGCGCGAGCAGATAACACTACTGCTTTTACATTGTTTCAATGTAAACTTGTGGTAGAAGTACGTTTTAAAACAGTGTTCTAAATACATGGCGATCAAGTTAAAAAGCTGTCTAGACTTGCTTTTGTTTATTCCACTATCAAGCTTAAATGACCTCAAGATGTTCAGAAAAGCAGCACAGGCCCTGTCCCAAATCACGCACTTCACGCGGACTGGCGGCTCTCGTGGACTTAAATGCGCGGTGCTTGCCGAGCCTACGAGTCTGTAGGCTGTCCCATTTGGCATTTTAACGCTTGAAGTGTGTCTAGTAGCTGCCCCCTTTGTACCCTTGAAACGGGTCTTCTGCGAAGCCCGCATAGATGCAGGCTCCACGCACTTTAACTACCAGGAATCCTTGCGAAAGGCCAATCAGACAACAGATGGGAGGAGTATTATGACATAGGCGTACATTTTACCAGTTGAGTTGTTTGATATGTCAAACATAATAAAAGCGCGTTAAATAATACGATCGCATTATATGATTCATTACATAAATAAAACCGAATGTATTGGCTTTACTGAGTCATAAACCTATTATGAATATTGAAACCTATATCAGTTTTCGTAAAGCTCAGGGTATGCGATTCTCAAAGATTAGTTCGTTATTAATATACCTCGATTTATATGCTGGTTATGGTTATATAGTACAATCCTAACAATATGAATAGAAAAAAGAATGAAAAAAATCCATTCAGTCTATTGGCTGTACAGCCGCAGAGAAGTTGACCAATGAAAGCTTTGCGGCCGCAGAGAGCTACATTGGTCAACTGCTCTCATCCAATCACCAGCTACACTTGAAACTCCGCCTGGCGCTCGCATCTCCAACCCAAACACACCCGACCCCGCCCCCCTCCTTACGCGAGCAAGTGCAGCTGACAGACTGGTCTATGGTAGCTAGCTAAGTAGCGTCATATCAGCACTGGATAAAGCATTGGATAAAAATATAAACGACAGCAGCAAGCGGCCCCTGCTTGCCCCTACTGTAAAGTTTGGACGAAAGAGAAAGTATGTGGAGGAAAGAGCGGAGATAAAAACAAAAAAAATGTGACGCTGGAGTCGGACTCTAAGTAGGATAAATATAGGGTTCAACATTGACCGTTGGAGGAAGCTTCAGGGAGATCTGGCACTGAAAACCGACTGACACGGGCACGGCTGACTTTTTGTTGAGCAGGTAAACATTTATTTATACTTTTATGTTGTGACGTGTGTTACATAGCTTTTTATCAGTTTGACAACTTGCTCATGCTGCCGGTCGGCATTGGCAATGTTAGCCGTTTAGCATTCGCCGAATCACGGGTCAAAGTAATTATATTTCTAAAAGTGCTTGAATATATTTCAGTATGCCTAGCGGTTTCCTGTTTGAGCCGATCGGAATTTGAACTATATATGCGCTGTGACGTGAACTGAACTCATCCGTGACATAGCTCATGGATCAGGTAGCAGCACAGAGGGAAGGGGTGTGTTTGTGTGTGTGGAGGGGCGGGATGGGTTTTTTAAAACCTCCCTTTGCGACCGTCTAAGGCTCTATCGACCGAATTTTCAACATCGTATGCCATAGCTTTAAGCTTTGCATTTTCATTGTGTGTTAAAATTGAACATTATGTCTTATTATGTACAACTTTATCTTTTTACATGACCATGACATCTATTGTAATGCCCAGGTGGCATTCAATTATAGAACTTTAAAAGCAGGCTGCGTATAGTTTCACATGGACCAGGTCAAGATTCGAGATAAAATAAATCCTGTTTTTGTACTTTTTATACTGTCTATGCAACAACCAGACCATCTTGTCTCTGTTTTCGGCGTGTGCGCAACGAGTCTGTCCCAAAAATACCTCTCATGCGCCTCCGAGACTTGACGCTAGGGCACTGATAGGTCTGCACTTCATGAGTAGCACGAAGTGTGGACTACTGAGGAAGTGCACAAGTCCGGAGTGTGCCAGTTGGGACAGGGCCACAATGGGATGCAAAAAACACATTCTGTGTGAACCGCCTGAATGGCGCTCCGGATGCTTGATTCTGATTGCAATAATTGCACCATCTAGCAGTCAAGTGTTTGGATGTCTTCACTGAAAGTCTTACTGCTTTTATGTCTTTGGCATATTTCATATATAAGAATTAATGGTGTATTGACTGACTAGTCAGGGATGCACCGAATGTTGACAACCGAAATTATTCGGCCGAAAATAGCAAAAAAAGCACTTTCGATGTTCGGCCGAATAAGTAAAAAGACCGAATAAATTTTTCCGAACAATGACGTTTTTGATGACGCGATCAAATAGTAACGTGAGTAAGAGGCGCGCGCTTTATAAATGCAGCAAAAATGTCGGCGAGTGTGGAAGCACTTTTAAAGTGTCCGAGAGAGAGGCAAAAGCGGCCGTTTGCAGACACTGTTCTGCTGAATTATCCAGAGGGGTGCATCTGCAAAAACTTACAGCACTACAAGTTTAATTTATCACTTAAAATCAAGAACACCCGAGCAGCATGCAGAGTACCGAGAAAGACACTGCGGCAGCAACAGCAGCGAAAAGGAAAGTAGCTCATCCCAGTCCCACTCCATCTGTGGCTGACTTCTTAGAAAAGGCAAAAAAGTTTGCCAGTGACAGTGCCAAAGCTAAAGGCATTACGAAAAAGATAATGGAATTCATCGCATTGGATGATCAACCATTCTCGGTTGTAGAGGATGTTGGATTTCGCAGGCTTATCAGACCACATTGAGCCCCGTTACACCATACCCAGTAGACGGCATTTCGCAGACGTGTGCTTACCTGAGATGTATAACGTCGTTTCAACTCACATCCATGAGCTCTTGGCTACAGATATTGCAGCCCTCAGCTTCACGACTGATATATGGAGCTCGGATGTAAGCCCCACCAGTATGCTAAGTTTAACTGCGCAGTGGGTCGACACAGATTTCAAGCTACAAAAGATTGTGCTGCACTCAAAAGAGTTTAGAGGGTCCCATACAGCTGCAGCCATTTCAGAGGCGTTTGCCAACATGTTTGACACTTGGCGTATTGACCGATCTAAAGTGCATTCGGTAGTCAGTGACAACGCTAGAAATATGGCTAAAGCCATGGAAGATAGCAATCTGAAAGGCATACGGTGTATGGCACATACAATTCAACTGGCAGTCAACGAGGGATTGTTGAGTCAGCGCAGTATAGCGGATGTGATAGCGATAGGCAGGAAAATTGTTGGCCACTTCAAACATTCTCCGCTTGCCTATGCGCGCCTACAATCTATCCAAGAACAGTTCGGAACACCACAAAAACGTTTCCAACAAGATGTGAGCACAAGGTGGAACAGTACATATTATATGCTGGAAAGCCTTTTTGCGCAAAAGCGAGTCCTGGCTACATACATAGCAGATCATGAACTGCCCGCGACATTCACCGCATACCAATGGGTGTTAATCGAGAACGTTCTCTCTCTTCTCGCCCCCTTTGAGCAGATAACAAAAGAAATAAGCTCATCTGATGCATCTGTGGCAGACGTTATACCATTACTTGCAGCACTAAAGCGACTTTTAAACAAAGAGGCTGAAACAGACCACGGAGTGAAAACAACTAAAAGTGCGCTCTTAGAGGCTGTCAGCACACGATTTAGTCAGGCGGACTCCGAACCCCTGTACTGTATCGCGACTGTACTTGATCCACGATATAAAGATCATTACTTGGATGTGGGGAAAAAGTTGCGCACACGAGAAATGATCCAGGCCGAGTTGGATTTGGGAAAGCCGCTAGGTGATGGAGACAGTCAGGTGATGCACAGCGCAGGAGATGAAAACAGCGCAGAGAGAAAACGGGCTCGTACTACCGATGAGCCGCGCACCGTCTCGCTGTCTGACATGTTCGATGAGATCCTCCAAGAGAATAGTCCATTTGCAAGACAGAGGACAAGCTCAACCGCTCAACAGTTAGATGCTTATCTCTCAGAAGTCCCCATCCCCAGGAGCAATAACCCTCTCGAGTTTTGGAGGACCAATCAAGGCCGCTTTCCCGACTTGGCACAGATGGCACGCAGGTAGGCGCCTTGTATGGAAAAATTAATTTAAGATTTTATTTATATTTTGGTAAAACATAAGTAGTTTCTATTGTTAACATTAATATGCTATTAGTTAACATGAACTAACAATAAAAACAATTATTAAAAGCATTTATTAATCTTAAATGTTAACATTTACTAAATAATGTTAAAATCAAAAGTGGTATTTGTTAGCATTAGTTAATACACTTATACTAACATGAACTCAATGAACAATTGTATTTTTTATGAACTTACATTAACAAAGATTAATAAATACTGTAACAAATGTATTGCTCATTGTTAGTTAATGCTTGTTAATGCAATAATGTTAACAAATGGAACCTTATTGTAAAGTGTTACTGTATTTTATATGATGTATTTGGTACTATTTTTTTCAGTGTAGTAAAATAGTAGGCCTACACCGGTTTTCAATTATTTCATTATCTCTGAGACATTGTTTGTTTTGAGCAACTTTTAGAAAACTGCAATATTTAAAATTTTAACTATTCTGATCCCAGGTACTTGTCTGCTCCATGCACAAGCACCGACAGCGAGAGACTGTTTAGTGCTGCATCTCATGTCATCGATGAGAAGAGGAACCGACTTTCATGTGAGAAGGCAGAGAAGCTACTTTTCATAAAGAAGAACCTGCCACTTTTTCTGAAGAAGTAGGCTAAGTAGGCTTATGTCTAGGACAGTTATTCATTTGTTGTGGGTTCATCCACATTTTTTGCACATTTCAATGCACTTTTTGTTGAGTTACAACTACTCCGTTTCAGCAGTTAGTTATAGGCCTAACATAGGCTGTTCAAGAAGGGGGGCTTCAAAGATGGCCAAATACATTTTTATTTTATTTTTTTACTAATTTATTTAGTAAATTTATAGAAGTTATATTGTGCTTTGTTTGTATATCTGCTGGAATCTTAAAAGAATGTTCAGTGTTAAATAAATATTTTTAAATTTGATTTTTGTAATTTGTTTTTTTTTTCTCTGAAAAGCAAGACAAAATAGTAAAAAACACATTTTTACTATTTAATTAATGCAATGGTTAAAAAATTGTGAAACACCATGTTCGGTATTCGGCCTTCGGCCAAGCGTTTCATTATTATGGTTCGGCTTCGGCCAAGAATTTTCATTTCGGTGCATCCCTACTGACTAGTTTAAATTTCATATTCTCTTCTTCCAAAATATGTTTTTGTCTTACCCTGATTCACTTGGATAAAGGAATAGTTCACTTTGAAATTCATTTTAGCTTACCTCAAGGGCATCCAAGATGTAGGTGTCTTGGCGTCAGACCTGAAAGCCTTCAGATCACTTGGACGTGGCTGTGGTTACAGAGAGGTAAAAGCGATATAAATACTGTTTGTTTTCTCACACAAACCACTCATTTCGTGTCTTAGGTCATCAATGTGTACTTACATTTATGAGTCATTAAATCATGTTTAATTTGGACTTCTCTGCGCTTGCTCTTTGAGGTGGACCCCATATACCTCCATTACATGACTGACAGACAAGAACGGAAAATACTGTGGAAACAAAGACACCTACATCTTGGATGTCCTTGAGGTAAGTTAAAACATATCAAAAATTAATTTCAAAGTGAACTATCCCTTAGACAGAGCAGGATGTTTTTAGTTATTTAAGATATTTTAT
Source organism: Hybognathus amarus (assembly GCA_030378365.1). Taxonomy (NCBI): domain Eukaryota; kingdom Metazoa; phylum Chordata; class Actinopteri; order Cypriniformes; family Leuciscidae; genus Hybognathus; species Hybognathus amarus. Next base: position 27,951 of record JAQIUQ010004562.1, read on the forward strand.
TAAACAGATAAATTGCCATGTAGCTCTTTTAATGGGTAAATCAACAGTAATGTCTTCAGCTAGCTTGAGATCCTTTTTATCTAAACTGGTTATATATCTAAAGCCTAGTAGTGAATTTGACCAGTATGATATTCATCCCCACAATACAATACCAAAGCACAACCAAAACATTGTTCTTCTGCAAAATGCAAGCAGTTTTTTTCTGACCTCTAGAAGGCCAAACATTTGCATAGTGCACCTTTAATTATTGATATCACTGAAATATTGTTGATGTGTTCCTCTAGTTGCTAGGTGAATTGTTAACTAACTTGTTAATAGCAAAATTATTTATTAACGGCACATTTCATGTCAAAATAAATATAAAATCATTTTATTAGTTCTGCTCCAGGCAAACTAAGTTAAATGGTTCTTTCTTGAGCCCTTTACATTGATCTAAACACATTTATCTACACATCTAGTAAACAAACGTGTTCAATCAATCATGTTGTGCTCTACAAAAGCTCGAATGTATTGAAGTATGACTCAGCTGGGTTGCATAAGAAAAAGCAAGCCAATAACAAGGGGATTTCCTCTCCAAGTCTGCGCAGTCTTCAGATACAAATTCTACACCTCCAGCTTCTTTTTCATTTGGAGTTTGTAGAGGATTTGATAGCCATCATCCCAAGCATAGAGAAGCTGCTCCACAGGGCTGTATTTGAGGCTGGCGTGAGTGCCGTATCGTTTGGGAAAGTATACATGTGGAGCGTCGTCATTTGTTACCATGTCACTCACGTCAAACACGCACTGAATTCGGGAGCGACTGGGTAGTTTCGGAGTTGTAGACAACATAAACAGTCCCACAGATGACGAACGCTGCTTCTGCATTCTCCCTCACACAAGGGGTGTCCTACATCTGTTCAATGTCTAGAGTTTTAGGGTCTATCTTGGCCAAAGAGATGTGCCTCTCATTCTCCTGTGTGGCGTAGATGGCCCATAGACCCTCTTCGTCCACTGCTAAGTCGATGAGGTCTCGGGATTCAGGGTGTACACTGGGAGCTGGTTTTTAGCTGGAAACACCGCCGTGTCCCCGTGATTATGTTCTTCTGAAGATCAAACTTTATTAGTTTCATGTCCCCGCCCTGCTTCAGATAGTAAAGGTGGTTGTTGTAGATTGCATGGCCCATACCACTCCAGGCCGAAGGGAGCTGGACGCCGGTGGCCCCTGAAGTCCCTTGGGAGGAAGTGAATTCACGGACTGTACCAAACTCATACACTGTATTATCACCTGTCCCGTTTAAGACGTACACCTTCCCGGTGGCACTTCCCATGTCTTTGGTCCACATTCCAGAAATAAGTTGAACTAGTAGATTTGACAA
>JAQIUQ010004564.1:0-12042 GCA_030378365.1 Hybognathus amarus
TAGGACAACGTTTTGGTTTATATATAGAATGTATGAATATATATATTCTATATATACTGCACTTTTAAATCTAATAAAAAAATAGTACTAAAAATTAGTGCTGTCAAATTATTCAAATATTTAATCACGATTAATCGCATTAATGGCATAGTTAACTCGTGGTTAATTGCAATTAATCACACATTTATCTATTCTAAGAAATGAAATGAAAATGAAAAAGTGGATCGGCTTGCTTTATGCAAATATTTTTTATTGGAAACAACATTGACAATACTGTGTTTAATTTCACACTAAAACATTCTCACTTGGAGCAAATAATCTCTCACACAATGTATCAATAAAAGGGTGAAAGAAATACTGAGCAGGTCCTGATATTGACGAGGGGGCGGATAATTCGCATCAGTTGTGTGTGTGTGTGTTTGGCCATCAATGATAGCTCAGTTCACAATGTAAAAAAAATAATAATTTGGCAACTTTTTACAAGTACACTTTCTATTCAGAATCTTATGGCATCCATTTCGCCGTCTAATGCTCGTCATCCACTCTAACGTAACATTAACCTACTATTTGGCCGGCACACAAGTGTGTTTCCGATCTAGCTAGATCCGGTGCTTTCAGATCAGGACGTGGAATGCGCAGCACTACACCAGTTTTCAAAACTTTTTGGATGCCAAAAAGTTTCTATTGCGGTGAGTTTCTAGTGGTAAGTCGATGAACTATTTGAAAAGTTGTGAAATTTGATCGTGGTGTGTGGTTTAGCCATTGAAATTAATGGGTTTCATAGCACAGCGCATGCTGCGTCTTTTTGCCAATACAATGTAAAATAACTATGAAGTTTGCTAGGCCAAAAAGACTGCTAATCTTTAAATTAGCAAAAAAATGAATCACGTAGAAATGGGTTTGCATTAACGCCGTTAATAACACATTTAACTGACAGTCATGTTTAAAATTAAACAAGAAAAATGTTAGCTTATGGGCCTTTCACACAGGACGCGGTATGAGCTGCGGCTGCGCTATGAAACCCATTCATTTCAATGGCTTGTGCCGCGCGAAGACGTTTTGTTGCTGCGCCAACCAAAGCGCAAGCGCAGCGGTGCGCACCAGTGACTTGCTCGCGCGCACGCCGTGGTCAAAGTTCAAAATAGTTTAACTTTTGCCGCTGCGCTCTGTGACGATTATCAGCGCGGCCAATAAAAACGGGACATAGAAACAAACAAAATCGGAAATCAAAATGGATGAACGGCTACTACTGTCGGAATTTTCTGAGCTGTACGATACAATTTTGACATCGTCAGAAAAGCTGTGTCATGGAGACATATCTCTATTCAAGTTGGCTTGTCAGGTGTGTTTTAATATATGCATAATGTCTTCCTTTGTTGTCAGATTTAATGTTTGAATAAATGTTTTATTCTAAAAAAGAACTGAGCTCATGATTCGTGTGTTGATTTCGATGTTTATGTGTAATGTTACACGCACACACATATATACATATTTAGCGCTATATATAATATATATGGCATAGCGCAGCGCAAATCACGTTGTATCTGAAGCTCAACCCAGCGGCCAGCGCAGCGCATACCGTGTCCTGTGTGAAAGCCCCTTAAGACTAGTATTTGTGAACTAAAAGCATTAAAACTAAATGTATTCGATTTTTTTTTTTAACTTCTTTCTCTTAATGTTTGATTGACAGGTCGTGGGGGGTCTCAAGGTTCTCAGGTGAAGCTGTCAGACGGCTCAGTGAAGATGGTAACAGCTGCAGCAGCAAGTCACCTAAACAAACCTGGCACAACAACCCTGAGAATGACGGGAGGTGTCATTACAGCCACAAGCTCTACCCCAACAACACCCAGTTCCACGCCAACCTCTCAACAGGTAAGAGATGTTTCTTTTTTTCTACATTGTCTGACAAGGCTTGACGCATTTACTCCAGAATTGACGCACATGTTAGGTAGCTTAGTCGTTATCATCATTCTGTTTCTTTGACATGATAGAAACTTGTGTTGTGCATGGGTCTCAAAGTTAATATCTTAAGTTATTTTGACCTATAGGCCCTGTAATGTTTTTCCCTTTACAGTCAGCAGAAACCACTGGAGCATCCTCCTCTCAGCCATTACCTCAGACAGCTAAAGCACCACCACAGCACCCTGTGCTTGTAGCTGCCAATCAAGCTGCCGTGATCAGTGCGGCTAAGAATGCTAGCTCTGCCGCCAATACAGCAAAGAGTTCTGCTTCTGGCACTGGGGCTGTAGTCACAGTTGCCAAGACCGTCAACATGCCTCTTATCAGTCTGTCAAAGGGTGCGGGGTCGTCTGTAGTGGGCGGGTCCAAAAGCTGCAGCCCTTCATTGGTTACTGCAGCGTCACTGATTGGGGGAGGAACTTTCAGCGGGAAAACTGCTACCACCATCTCAGGTAACCAGTCATCTGCTGTCCAGAGTTGCCAAATATTTTGACCTTAAGGTGCGGTCACAATTACCATTGTTCAGGAATCCAAATAATCTGGAATTTTGCGCTGAGAACGAAAGATTTCCCCACACAGATTTAGTTATGGGTTGAAGTTGGTGATGCGAATTTGCAGTTTTGACCAACAGAAAGCTGCTTGGTTTGAAACTGACGTCTTTGTGGAGCTGTGCTTCATACATCGCTACATTATTGACAATAGACAATGGACCTCTTTTGCCCACAGAATTTCGCTAATATGATCAACACCTTTTAGAATGGCAAACTGCTAAAGCTCCCATGGACTACTCTCACAGATCACAAATGTAATTATATGAAATGTAATCTAATGACTGAATGGCCTTGACCATTAGCTTCAGGAGTGAAATAAATCTTTCTCAACACTGAATTAGGGGTGTGTGTGTGTGTGTGTGTGTGTGGGGGGGGGGGTGTCAAAGTATTGTAACTTTATGATTCATGAATGTAAAAATTAAAATTGGTTGACATATTGGATAATGCAAGCTGTCCCCACCCCCTTTCTGAACGAATTGCTGTAAAGTTCATTAATCCATTGCTTGAAATGCTTTATTTGTTTCATTTTTTGGTCACTGTTTAGTGTTCACCATTATTCTCTTCATGTGCAGGAATGTGGAAGTTGCACCCAGCTCAGTCCAGTTCCCAGCAAACGGTTCTCACCATCCCAGCCAATCAGCTGGAGCAGCTCCAGTGGGGCAGTGGGTCCTCTGCGCTGCAGACCATCTTGATGCCTGTTGGCAAAGGTAACAGCACTCTGTTCCTCTTACCCACACAGCCTTACTCACACTCCTGATCTCTACTGTCCAGAAGGCTGTGAGTCTGTGTAATATATAGGACTGCAACAAACGATTATTCTGATAATCGATTAATGTAGCGATTATTAGATCGGTTAATCGACTAATCATCGATTATTTGAAGAATGTTTTAATCAAACATATCTCATCCCCATTGACTACCATAGTAGGAAAAAATACATTCCATGGTAGTCAAAGGGGATTTAGATCTGTTCTGATTAAACATTCTTCCAAATATCTTCCTTTGTGTTCAGCAGAACAAATAAACACATAGAGGTTTGGAACAACGTGAGGGTGAGTAAATACTGACAGAATTTTCATTTTTGGGTGAACTAACCTTTTAAGTTTGGAATGATTATTCAGCTTTTTCAATTAGTTAAAACATTGAGTTATACATATCCTTACTATAAAATAAAAAAAGAAAATCAGTTCAGCTTTTGAAATAGTGGTTTTATGAACTTGGAGCCAACTAAACAGGTCATTCTCTTTAAGTTTAACTCAAATCACACACAAATGCTCTCTAAGCATTGTTTAATAAGCCCACTGCTTTTCATAGAACTGAAACAGAAAAAGGGTCATTACTTCAGGACACAAAAAGGGTAAAATATTAATCTGCAAACCATTATTAAAGATATAAAATTACAATCGTTTTTTTACATGAGAATTGAGCTGACAGAGATGTTCTCATTCACCTTTTAATTTACAGAATGAAAAAGAAAACGTAACTGCCATGATATTATTCCTAACATCTCCTTTTGTAAGTCTTCATGATTATGGAACAAAATACAGGCGAGTGATACGACTGTAATACCTAATAGTGTTCTAATAATAAAAACAGCCCTGACTCCTAAGCTCAATTAAGCTTTATTCTATGCAAAATAAATCATCATATTACTGTAATTATATTATTATTGATGATATTATTACTATAAGTAGTATTGCATGATCTAATAAAGAGATTTACCACTAGTTTAGTTAGCTCCAGCTGGAGAACACTTGATTCTCGGATTCAGAGTTCGGATTCGTTTGCACTCCGTCATAATTCGCGCTGTTTTTTTTCTTTTACCGCACTTGCATTTATAAAGGGCTGCATTTACACTCTAGCGCCAAAGCGCCGTAGCGGTCAAATCGCGATATTGCACGCCCTTACATTAGGTCACGTGAGATCAAACGACTACTGGACAACAAAGATATTTGTCGACAATGTTTTATTGTCGACGTTGTCGACAATGTCGACTAATCGTTGCAGCCCTAGTAATATAGTAAAATTAGATTATTTATTTTCAACTTCATGCTCTAGTTAACTGCCTTGACACATACGTCTCTTCCAAGGCTGTCAACCCAAAGATTGATGGTTCAAATCATGATTCATCACAATTGTGATCTTAAGCAAGGCACTCCTTGCATGTTGTGATGGGCTGTTTCAGGTTGTGGTGTTATAATTCTCCCAGCCTTCATGAACTGATGTTTTTTGTCAGCTGTGTTAAGCCTGCAAGATTTTATGTATCAGAGATATTTGTTTTTGTTAAGCATTCTTCAGCGATGACAGTAATTGTTGAACAGAGCTCCAGAGATGCTCTCCTGTCAGATATGTCAGTTTTCATTTCTCTCATTTCGTGCTCTCTTTTTCTGGTTGCTTTGTTTTAGATTGATCTGTGAGGCACCATGGAGGCAGAAGCTGCCTCAGTTTAGTTTATTTTGCGTTAAATAAATACAGTACATTAGAGCAGGAAGGACAGGCCATTTCCTGTAACAATATGCAAGCTGTTGTCATAGTGATAGAGAGCATAAACATAAAACAGAATAAAAACCACTTTAATGCTACCTTAGGCCATGTGTCCACCAAAGCGTTTTTAGCCAGCTAAAAACTCTAGACTCTCTGCTGAAAACGCCTAGCTGTGGGCGCTTGAGAGCTGTGGGCGCTCTTAGAGGCGCTTCGTTGCTATGATACTGAATATCCACAGCACAGTTTACTTAACTGATTTCATATACAATTTATTTCTTGCTACAAATTTCTTTTTCATCCATTTTGTTCGGTTGGCTTTTGATCGAGTGTGGTATTTGTCCTGCCCCTCCTCCACTATGATTGGATGGCTGGGAAAACAGTGACCGTGATGAGCGCTGCAGTTTTACCCAGTTGAACATTTTTCAACTCTCGGCGACCCTGTGAAAGACACCAAGCGCTCAGCACTTGAAAAAAAAAAGCGTAAAGAAAAAATGCTCAGCGCCGTCTTGTTCACCAGCGCGGTGCTCCCATTGAAAACAATTGAAAAAATACGCCAGCTGTGTTAAAAAAAAACGCTTTGGTGCACACACGGCCATAGTCTTGTTTTTTACTGTAACGATACCCCTCATGTCACGATTCGATACATTTCACAATACTGAACTCGCGATAATGTTATTGCAATAATCCAAGACATGGTAAAAGGATAACAAAAAAAAATACTGTTGTTGATTTAAAATGCTAAATTTGATATTACATTGTGGGTTTAAATGAATAGGCTTGGACTTGGTGCTTTTAACCCAAGGACAATGGTGACACCCAGAATAAAAATATTCATGATTCTTAAGCTGAAAATACAGAATTATTTCTGACTAGATATAATTAAAATATTGTTGGCCACTTTTTACTGGTAACGTAAGACATTTGGCATTATCAGGACCCCCAAATATTCCCCCATTGCATAATTATACGTCACATTATTACAGTAATTTTTATTTTGGGGGACTATCCACGATACATATTGTCACTATCCACGATACGTATGGTTGCATTTTTGTATGCAATATATTGTTACACCCCTATAAATTAGCTGTAGGCATGGGCTAAATGAACAAAATGTAACTTCACAAAATGAAAAATTTCCAGATAACAATATATAGTATTTTTATAGTATAATTATTTATTTATTTCATTAAAAACACAAGAAACCGAAGATATAAATGAAATAAGCCTGGTAAAGGAGTTGTATTTAAGATGTTTCAAAATTGAACATTCTTCACTGTATGAATTAAATCTACATTAATTCGGCACTTAATATTTCTGCACTGATGATATATTACATACCATGATATAGCAAAATCTCTATTGATAGACATGCAATGGATTTAGTTTAATAGTTCTTAACATAGTCCACCCAATCTAGTTACTAAAGTCCCCCTGTGGTCACTAATTGTAACCCTTAAAACTCAACTTTGATCACCAAAATGGTGTATTTAATGTTTTTTTTTCCTGTGTATTTTTTTTTAATTCAGGCCTTAAAATAGCTTGAATGTAACTCTACACCCTTGCTTCATGTAGTATATGTGGATCCATGTTCCATGAATATGCAACAAGCCCCACCTACACTCACTCATACAGGCTTGTCTAAAATGGTAATGCGAAAATCAGTATGGTAATGCTTTTTGTGTATCACTCTCTTAAACATCGGACATATAGCTGATATTAATATGATTAGCTTTTGCTTGACTACATCTAATAATGTGTTGCTAATGTTTTGTAAACCATGTTCCCATTCGCCATCTCTGAGTCAGACTGCTCCCTTCTAAAAATCAGTGTCTTTAGAAATGCTTTGAACAATTCAGAACGTCTGTGGAGAAAGGCATTTAGTTCATCATAACATCGTAATATACATCATATACATAATTCACCCGCTATATTGCTAAATGTACCCGGTTTTTTCATATCAACAGAAAAAATATACTGGAATATAGTGTGATATGCTAAAGCCCACCCACACATTGATGTGATTGGTTACAAGGTATTTTGTGAGGTTAGAAACACCGGCGATTTCAAACAGCTTGTGTGAGCTGTAAATGTCTTTGGTTCACTGTAGTTTTAAGGAGTAAAATACTCAGCAATCGCTGTTGACTGATGAATTTCTTAAAGCATTTTAAAATTTAGAATTTTGGGATCGGATCGGTTTTGAAAAAGCAGTATCGTTGCATCCCTAATTTGTAATTTATTTGATCTTTTTCAGGGTTCTTTGATGAATAGAAAGTTCAAAAGAACAGCATTTATTAAAAATACAATCTTTTGAAACATTATGAATGCCTTTACGGTCACTTCTGATAAATGTAATGCATCCATTCATTTCTTAAAAAAAAAAAATGAACTGATTCCAAACTTGTGAACGGTAAAGTAAACCTGTGTGTGTTTGTGTTTCAGTCGTGCAGTCTGGTGCTAAAGCATCTAGCAGCAACACAACCACGAGTGGAACTGCTTCCTCAGCACCCACACCTGTAGCTCAAGGTAAGACACTCGCACACATTCAAACAGTGGAAATAACATCAAGGAGTTATATGTGTATAGCTGTTCAATCCACTGAGTTCAAACTTTTTCTTTACCTCGGTTGTGCTTACCTTGTTACATAGTTAAAACTGAACCTGGTTTGGTTGGCCTCACTTGTCCGACTCCAGTTCCCCAACAATTGCCCCAGCCACTTCAACACCAACCCCTGCTTCATCGCCGACAACCCCTGTATCCACAGACACAGCTGCTATTAAAGAAGAACAGGGCATGGAGTCAACACATGAACTCATCAAGTAGAAGCGCACACACAATTGTGTGTCGCCCTGATCTGTCTGAATATAAGGTTTCTACATGGGGCATTGACACCCATAGACTTGCACATTCACCAAATTTTTAATTGCACATGGTCATGGCAACAACCAGTCAGTAATAATACTAATGCAGTTCTTGACATTTTCTGAAGTAAACACAATTTTATTAATTACTCTATTCTAATTTACCATGCAATTTTTCTGACCAATTCACAATCTCATAACACTATTGAGTAAAACAAAATTGACAGATGTTTATTGTCTTTTTTTTTATTATGCAGTGCCTAAGTCTTCAATCTAGTCTTCAAACTCACAATTAAAGTAATAATCAAAAACACAGATGTGTTGCTATGGGGCACCAATGCTGCTCATTATCAGTGCAGGAAACTCTTATTTAAATGTTTTGTAATATATAATAATATTTGTGAACATGTTTGTTGAAAAATTCTCAATCTCTCTCAGCACGGAACACATAGAAAACATGACACAACTTCTGACAGTCATAGTGAAGAAATTTCCTCTGATTATCCCTGAGAAAAGTAAGTTTAATTTCACATATTTCAGCATATCTCCTTCAGCATATTTCACCCTAGTGAATTTCTAATGGCATGTTATTCATCCATACATGTACTGGTGTTCAAAAGTTTGGGTTTGGTAACATTTAAAGTTTTTTTAAATAAATCTCTCACCAAGAGACTTATATATGCTCGCTCAAGCATTTATTTCATCAGTAAATGCAGTCAATAGTCAATACAGTAAAAACATTAATGTTGTAAAATATTAGTACTATTTTCTATTTTAATATATTTACATTTAAATTGATGGTTGAGCTGAATCTTTAGCATCATTACTCGCCTTTAATGCACATGATTCTTCAGAAATCATTCTAATATGCTGATTTGGTACTCAAGAAACATTTCTTATTATTATCAGTGTTGAACATTTTTGCTGCTTAATATTGTGGAAACCTGATGGTGATGGCGCAGTGGATAAGACACATGCCTTTGGTGTGAGAGACCCGGGTTCGAATCCACTGTGAGACACCAATGTGTCCCTGAGCAAGACACTTAACCCCTAGTTGCTCCAGAAGCGTGCGACCTCTGACTTAAATAGCAATTGTAAGTCGCTTTGGATAAAAGCGTCAGCTAAAGGAATAAATGTAAAACCTTGAATCAGTTTTTTCCATGATTCTTTTGATGCTTGAGAAAGTTAAAAAGAGCAGCATTCATTTGATATAGAATTTGATCTTTTTTTTTACAGTATAATAATCTTTTCTTTTAAGTGTTCTTTTTTTCATAGCCCTTCCAGTAAAATGACAGGTCCACCTTGCTTCAATCATTTAGTCCACTTAAATAATGTAAATGTACCTAAGCCAGACCAACAGAGATATGTGTGTGTGTCTGTGCTTTACAGATGAGGACTCTCATCCGTTCTGTGCCACCTCTGTGGATCTGTACTACTCATGGAACATTGGCAAACGCAGAGCTGCAGAGGTACAGAAGTTTTTGTGTTTGTATCTGGTCTGGGTGCATCTGTAAGCTCTGTTGGATTTTGTTCATTTACTTTTGTTTCTTTCTCTCTGTGTAGTTGCAGCGAGCAGTGGCTGTGCGCCGTGTGTGTGCTGATCTGTTAGAAGAACACCTCGGCTTCAGGCCCTCACCCCACCCAGAACTAAAGAGGTGCTCCGCTGGTGCCGTCTCCGGGGTTACACACCCCCTGACCCTGAACCCCAGCACACAGAGGAGGACTCCATTGAGGACATACTCACACAGATCGACAGTGAACCGGGTGAGTGTGTAGCTTATGTAACGTGTGTGTGTGTGTGTGTTTGAACCTGTGATTGAGGTTAATTCATCATGGCCTGTGTCTCTCTCAGCTATCCAGAGCTTTGACTTACACAAGGCTTGGCACAGACAATGCAGTAGTGTTCTCTCTTTATTTTCCAGTGATGGCGCATTAGCCTGTATAATGATGTCAGTATTCAGAGATGGACATTAATTCAACTCTCAGAATCTATAGTTCAGACATAAGCAGCTGAAATTAAGCATCAGCTCTGCTTCAATCCCTACTGAGCTTCCTACCTAGACAGCATTTTAAAGGGTTAGTTCACCCAAAAATGAAAATTCTGTCAGTATTAACTCACACTTCATGTCTGATCCAAACGTCTATGTGTCTATTTGTTCTGCTGAACACAAAGGAAGATATTTGGAAGAATGTTTTAATCAAACAGATCTCAATCCCCATTGACTACCATAGTATGTATTTTTTCCTACTATGGTAGATCTGTAACCTGACTCCGCCAGATGGATTTGCTCCGCATATCCATCTGGAAACTCTTTCAGTTGAAGTAGTTTTGGTAAGGGGCGAAAATACTGGTTAGCTGATTGGCCTATGTTGGTGATAGACGGGCCAAATCAACCAATCAGATCAACGAACACATGACGTACTAACTTGCTGCTGCAGGTAAAGGCTCGTTAGCTCAGCAAATAAGCAACATGTCGGCAAAGGATATTTGCCGTTTATGTAACTACAATTTGCGAATAAAAGGCACCATTTCAGCTGCCCGGTCCATATTTCACAAGAAGGATGCAGAAAAGCATTAAGCGAGCGGCTAAAAGAATTCAGGACTACCGCTGTCTGAAAATGTTTCTAGACTCGCGTTACTTCCGCTTGATTGCGTACACCTCAGACCCGCCTCAAAGCCAACGCTGATTGGACGTCCGTTTGGTGAACTGCTCCCAAATTTTCTTTAACGGAAAGTATCCAGACTGATCTGCGAGTGAAACCTTGAAAGCTCCGCGATGATCAGGATGGCTCACGAGGCTAGTAGATCTGTTTGATTAAAAGATTTTTAGAGGTTAGCATTTTTAGAGGTTCATAGAGGTTTGGGACAACATGAGGGTGAGTAAATACTGACAGAATTTTCATTTTGGGTGAACTAACCCTTTAAGGCATCTTAGTTTCTGTATGCTCTAGATGCTGTTACACACAGTTTGCTGCCTCATAAGTAATAAGATATCAAAATGTCGCTGCTTTATAACAAGCCTAGTTTTAGATTATGGGAGGAACTTCTGGTTTGGGTTTAATTTACAATATATGATCATATATCCCATGAATAATTCACTGGAATGGACGGAGAATCTCTTGTTTTTCTCCCTAAATCCTAAATTTTTTTCCAGATTTGCTTTCACACAGATGCTTTAATGTAATTGTCCCCCCTTTCACTTCTAATCCCCATTAGTAATGTTTACTGGAATGTTTCTAAAGCAGGTAAATACAGTATTAAGGAAATCACTCTGAAATATTATCACTCAAAGTTGCAGTGTAATGAATGTTTTAGATGAAGGCAGCGCATGTTACATAATACAGACTGTAATAATAATATTATTACAGTGATATTGAGCATGTCCGTAATATTGCTGTAGAAATAAGCAATGAAAAGTTTTTGGGGCTATTTATTGTCTGTTGTAGTAATTTGTTAATGCATTTACACTGTTACATTTCCTTTTAATATTCAATGGAATAATGTCATCTCATTGTACCCAGTTTATGAAAACATTCATTGTTGAGAAATTTTTGCTGATTGTTTACAGTTTAGTTGAAGTTACATGGGGCGTAGGAAAAATTTGGATTGTGAAGCTTATTTTAGCAACAAAATATGCAGCCTTTCATGCAACTTTTGCAGATAAACAACATTGTGATAAACTGATGGTGAATCCAAGAAGGAAAGTGTTGATTGTGCATATATTTTATTTGGTACTGAAAATTGTCGCCCAAATGTTGTTTTGTTTGTTTTTCTAACAGAGGGTTGAGTCATTAGCTTAGCTATGTGCTGACATCATCATACTCTATTGGGATCGAGTGTGAGCCATAATGCGCATTACGAGCGCTGTTTGTTTGAACAGAGTGACCACTAATGGAGATGTTGTCCATAAGGAGTGTTTTTAAATTAGTCACTAATGAGGTTCATTTTCAGTTAGCATGCTGCCTTAGAAAATATCCTGTGTAGACCGTAGCTCGAATAAGGACTGGAGTCATGTGCTTTCTTCATTCATGTACTTTCTTAGGTTGCTTTTTTGGAGTTGTTGTACAGAGTAAAATATCCTTGGGTTTGTAAAAGGCACTATAAAAACTATTAATAATTATAATACATTCATATGATAAACAAGATTATATACAAACTATTATTATTAATAACAATTATTACTAAT
>JAQIUQ010004565.1:0-109219 GCA_030378365.1 Hybognathus amarus
TATTAGTAATAATTGTTATTAATAATAATAGTTTGTATATAATCTTGTTTATCATATGAATGTATTATAATTATTAATAGTTTTTATAGTGCCTTTTACAAACCCAAGGATATTTTACTCTGTACAACAACTCCAAAAAAGCAACCTAAGAAAGTACATGAATGAAGAAAGCACATGACTCCAGTCCTTATCGAGCTACGGTCTACACAGGATATTTTCTAAGGCAGCATGCTAACTGAAAATGAACCTCATTAGTGACTAATTTAAAAACACTCCTTATGGACAACATCTCCATTAGTGGTCACTCTGTTCAAACAAACAGCGCTCGTAATGCGCATTATGGCTCACACTCGATCCCAATAGAGTATGATGATGTCAGCACATAGCTAAGCTAATGACTCAACCCTCTGTTAGAAAAACAAACAAAACAACATTTGGGCGACAATTTTCAGTACCAAATAAAATATATGCACAATCAACACTTTCCTTCTTGGATTCACCATCAGTTTATCACAATGTTGTTTATCTGCAAAAGTTGCATGAAAGGCTGCATATTTTGTTGCTAAAATAAGCTTCACAATCCAAATTTTTCCTACGCCCCATGTAACTTCAACTAAACTGTAAACAATCAGCAAAAATTTCTCAACAATGAATGTTTTCATAAACTGGGTACAATGAGATGACATTATTCCATTGAATATTAAAAGGAAATGTAACAGTGTAAATGCATTAACAAATTACTACAACAGACAATAAATAGCCCCAAAAACTTTTCATTGCTTATTTCTACAGCAATATTACGGACATGTCTCAATATCACTGTAATAATATTATTATTACAGTCTGTATTATGTAACATGCGCTGCCTTCATCTAAAATATTCATTAACTGCAACTTTGAGTGATAATATTTCAGAGTGATTTCCTTAATACTGTATTTACCTGCTTTAGAAACATTCCAGTAAACATTACTAATGGGGATTAGAAGTGAAAGGGGGGACAATTACATTAAAGCATCTGTGTGAAAGCAAATCTGGAAAAAAATTTAGGATTTAGGGAGAAAAACAAGAGATTCTCCGTCCATTCCAGTGAATTATTCATGGGATATATGATCATATATTGTAAATTAAACCCAAACCAGAAGTTCCTCCCATAATCTAAAACTAGGCTTGTTATAAAGCAGCGACATTTTGATATCTTATTATTATGAGGCAGCAAACTGTGTGTAACAGCATCTAGAGCATACAGAAACTAAGATGCCTTAAAGGGTTAGTTCACCCAAAAATGAAAATTCTGTCAGTATTTACTCACCCTCATGTTGTCCCAAACCTCTATGAACCTCTAAAAATGCTAACCTCTAAAAATCTTTTAATCAAACAGATCTACTGAGCCTCGCGAGACCATCCTGATCTCCGCGAGCTTTCAAGGTTTCACTCGCAGATCAGTCTGGATACTTTCCGTTAAAGAAAATTTGGGAGCAGTTCACCAAACGAACGTCCAATCAGCGTTGGCTTTGAGGCGGGTTGAGGTGTGACGCAATCAAGCGGAAGTAACGCGATACTAGAAACATTTTCAGACAGCGGTAGTCCTAATTCTTTTAGCCGCTCGCTAATGCTTTTCTCTTGCATCCTTCTTGTGAAATATGGACCGGGCAGCTGAAATGGTGCCTTTTATTCGCAAATTGTAGTTACATAAACGGCAAATATCCTTTGCCGACATGTTGCTTATTTGCTGAGCTAACGAGCCTTTACCTGCAGCAGCAAGTTAGTACGTCATGTGCTTCGTTGATCTGATTGGTTGATTTGGCCCGTCTATCACCAACATAGGCCAATCAGCTAACCAGTATTTTCGCCCTTACCAAAACTACTTCAACTGAAAGAGTTTCCAGATGGATATGCGGAGCAAATCCATCTGGCGGAGTCAGGTTACAGAATCTACCATAGTAGGAAAAAATACATACTATGGTAGTCAATGGGGATTGAGATCTGTTTGATTAAAACATTCTTCCAAATATCTTCCTTTGTGTTCAGCAGAACAAATAGACACATAGACGTTTGGATCAACATGAAGTGTGAGTTAATACTGACAGAATTTTCATTTTTGGGTGAACTAACCCTTTAAAATGCTGTCTAGGTAGGAAGCTCAGTAGGGATTGAAGCAGAGCTGATGCTTAATTTCAGCTGCTTATGTCTGAACTATAAATTCTGAGAGTTGAATTAATGTCCATCTCTGAATACTGACATCATTATACAGGCTAATGCGCCATCACTGGAAAATAAAGAGAGAACACTACTGCATTGTCTGTGCCAAGCCTTGTGTAAGTCAAAGCTCTGGATAGCTGAGAGAGACACAGGCCATGATGAATTAACCTCAATCACAGGTTCAAACACACACACACACACACGTTACATAAGCTACACACTCACCCGGTTCACTGTCGATCTGTGTGAGTATGTCCTCAATGGAGTCCTCCTCTGTGTGCTGGGGTTCAGGGTCAGGGGGTGTGTAACCCCGGAGACGGCACCAGCGGAGCACCTCTTTAGTTCTGGGTGGGGTGAGGGCCTGAAGCCGAGGTGTTCCTTCTAACAGATCAGCACACACACGGCGCACAGCCACTGCTCGCTGCAACTACACAGAGAGAAAGAAACAAAGTAAATGAACAAAATCCAACAGAGCTTACAGATGCACCCAGACCAGATACAAACACAAAAACTTCTGTACCTCTGCAGCTCTGCGTTTGCCAATGTTCCATGAGTAGTACAGATCCACAGAGGTGGCACAGAACGGATGAGAGTCCTCATCTGTAAAGCACAGACACACACACATATCTCTGTTGGTCTGGCTTAGGTACATTTACATTATTTAAGTGGACTAAATGATTGAAGCAAGGTGGACCTGTCATTTTACTGGAAGGGCTATGAAAAAAAGAACACTTAAAAGAAAAGATTATTATACTGTAAAAAAAAAAGATCAAATTCTATATCAAATGAATGCTGCTCTTTTTAACTTTCTAAGCATCAAAAGAATCATGGAAAAAACTGATTCAAGGTTTTACATTTATTCCTTTAGCTGACGCTTTTATCCAAAGCGACTTACAATTGCTATTTAAGTCAGAGGTCGCACGCTTCTGGAGCAACTAGGGGTTAAGTGTCTTGCTCAGGGACACATTGGTGTCTCACAGTGGATTCGAACCCGGGTCTCTCACACCAAAGGCATGTGTCTTATCCACTGCGCCATCACCATCAGGTTTCCACAATATTAAGCAGCAAAAATGTTCAACACTGATAATAATAAGAAATGTTTCTTGAGTACCAAATCAGCATATTAGAATGATTTCTGAAGAATCATGTGCATTAAAGGCGAGTAATGATGCTAAAGATTCAGCTCAACCATCAATTTAAATGTAAATATATTAAAATAGAAAATAGTACTAATATTTTACAACATTAATGTTTTTACTGTATTGACTATTGACTGCATTTACTGATGAAATAAATGCTTGAGCGAGCATATATAAGTCTCTTGGTGAGAGATTTATTTAAAAAAACTTTAAATGTTACCAAACCCAAACTTTTGAACACCAGTACATGTATGGATGAATAACATGCCATTAGAAATTCACTAGGGTGAAATATGCTGAAGGAGATATGCTGAAATATGTGAAATTAAACTTACTTTTCTCAGGGATAATCAGAGGAAATTTCTTCACTATGACTGTCAGAAGTTGTGTCATGTTTTCGATGTGTTCCGTGCTGAGAGAGATTGACAATTTTTCAACAAACATGTTCACAAATATTATTATATATTACAAAACATTTAAATAAGAGTTTCCTGCACTGATAATAGCAGCATTGATGCCCCATAGAACACATCTGTGTTTTTGATTATTACTTTAATTGTGAGTTTGAAGACTAGATTGAAGACTAGGCACTGCATAATAAAAAAAAGACAATAAACATCTGTCAATTTTGTTTTACTCAATAGTGTTATGAGATTGTGAATTGGTCAGAAAAATTGCATGGTAAATTAGAATAGAGTAATTAATAAAATTGTGTTTACTTCAGAAAATGTCAAGAACTGCATTAGTATTATTACTGACTGGTTGTTGCCATGACCATGTGCAATTAAAAATTTGGTGAATGTGCAAGTCTATGGGTGTCAATGCCCCATGTAGAAACCTTATATTCAGACAGATCAGGGCGACACACAATTGTGTGTGCGCTTCTTACTTGATGAGTTCATGTGTTGACTCCATGCCCTGTTCTTCTTTAATAGCAGCTGTGTCTGTGGATACAGGGGTTGTCGGCAATGAAGCAGGGGTTGGTGTTGAAGTGGCTGGGGCAGATTGTTGGGGAACTGGAGTCGTGACAAGTGAGGCCAACCAAACCAGGTTCAGTTTTAACTATGTAACAAGGTAAGCACAACCGAGGTAAAGAAAAAGTTTGAACTCAGTGGATTGAACAGCTATACACATATAACTCCTTGATGTTATTTCCACTGTTTGAATGTGTGCGAGTGTCTTACCTTGAGCTACAGGTGTGGGTGCTGAGGAAGCAGTTCCACTCGTGGTTGTGTTGCTGCTAGATGCTTTAGCACCAGACTGCACAACTGAAACACAAACACACACAGGTTTACTTTACCGTTCACAAGTTTGGAATCAGTTCATTTTTTTTTTTTTAAGAAATGAATGGATGCATTACATTTATCAGAAGTGACCGTAAAGGCATTCATAATGTTTCAAAAGATTGTATTTTTAATAAATGCTGTTCTTTTGAACTTTCTATTCATCAAAGAACCCTGAAAAAGATCAAATAAATTACAAATTAGGGATGCAACGATACTGCTTTTTCAAAACCGATCCGAATCCCAAAATTCTAAATTTTAAAATGCTTTAAGAAATTCATCAGTCAACACGATTGCTGAGTATTTTCTCCTTAAAACTACAGTGAACCAAAGACATTTACAGCTCACACAAGCTGTTTGAAATCGCCGGTGTTTCTAACCTCACAAAATACCTTGTAACCAATCACATCAATGTGTGGGTGGGCTTTAGCATATCACACTATATTCCAGTATATTTTTTCTGTTGATATGAAAAAACCGGGTACATTTAGCAATATAGCGGGTGAATTATGTATATGATGTATATTACGATGTTATGATGAACTAAATGCCTTTCTCCACAGACGTTCTGAATTGTTCAAAGCATTTCTAAAGACACTGATTTTTAGAAGGGAGCAGTCTGACTCAGAGATGGCGAATGGGAACATGGTTTACGAAACATTAGCAACACATTATTAGATGTAGTCAAGCAAAAGCTAATCATATTAATATCAGCTATATGTCCGATGTTTAAGAGAGTGATACACAAAAAGCATTACCATACTGATTTCGCATTACCATTTTAGACAAGCCTGTATGAGTGAGTGTAGGTGGGGCTTGTTGCATATTCATGGAACATGGATCCACATATACTACATGAAGCAAGGGTGTAGAGTTACATTCAAGCTATTTTAAGGCCTGAATTAAAAAAAAATACACAGGAAAAAAAAACATTAAATACACCATTTTGGTGATCAAAGTTGAGTTTTAAGGGTTACAATTAGTGACCACAGGGGGACTTTAGTAACTAGATTGGGTGGACTATGTTAAGAACTATTAAACTAAATCCATTGCATGTCTATCAATAGAGATTTTGCTATATCATGGTATGTAATATATCATCAGTGCAGAAATATTAAGTGCCGAATTAATGTAGATTTAATTCATACAGTGAAGAATGTTCAATTTTGAAACATCTTAAATACAACTCCTTTACCAGGCTTATTTCATTTATATCTTCGGTTTCTTGTGTTTTTAATGAAATAAATAAATAATTATACTATAAAAATACTATATATTGTTATCTGGAAATTTTTCATTTTGTGAAGTTACATTTTGTTCATTTAGCCCATGCCTACAGCTAATTTATAGGGGTGTAACAATATATCGCAATACAACAATGCAACCATACGTATCGTGGATAGTGACAATATGTATCGTGGATAGTCCCCCCAAAATAAAAATTACTGTAATAATGTGACGTATAATTATGCAATGGGGAATATTTGGGGGTCCTGATAATGCCAAATGTCTTACGTTACCAGTAAAAAAGTGGCCAACAATATTTTAATTATATCTAGTCAGAAATAATTCTGTATTTTCAGCTTAAGAATCATGAATATTTTTATTCTGGTGTCACCATTGTCCTTGGGTTACAAGCACCAAGTCCAAGCCTATTCATTTAAACCCACAATGTAATATCAAATTTAGCATTTTAAATCAACAACAGTAATTTTTTTTGTTAACCTTTTACCATATGTCTTGGATTATTGCAATAACATTATCGCGAGTTCAGTATTGTGATATGTATCGAATCGCTGACATGAGGGGTATTGTTACACAAAAACAAGACTATGGCCGTGTGTGCACCAAAGCGTTTTTTTTAACACAGCTGGCGTATTTTTTCAATTGTTTTCAATGGGAGCACCGCGCTGGTGAACAAGACGGCGCTGAGCATTTTTTTTTACGCTTTTTTTTTTCAAGTGCTGAGCGCTTGGTGTTTTTTACAGGGTCGCCGAGAGTTGAAAAATGTTCAACTGGGTAAAACGCAGCGCTCATCACGGTCACTGTTTTCCCAGCCATCCAATCATAGTGGAGGAGGGGCAGGACAAATACCACACCGATCAAAAGCCAACCGAACAAAATGGATGAAAAAGAAATTTGTAGCAAGAAATAAATTGTATATGAAATCAGTTAAGTAAACTGTGCTGTGGATATTCAGTATCATAGCAACGAAGCGCCCTCAAGCGCCCACAGCTCTCAAGCGCCCACAGCTAGGCGTTTTCAGCAGAGAGTCTAGAGTTTTTAGCTGGCTAAAAACGCTTTGGTGGACACATGGCCTAAGGTAGCATTAAAGTGGTTTTTATTCTGTTTTATGTTTATGCTCTCTATCACTATGACAACAGCTTGCATATTGTTACAGGAAATGGCCTGTCCTTCCTGCTCTAATGTACTGTATTTATTCAACGCAAAATAAACTAAACTGAGGCAGCTTCTGCCTCCATGGTGCCTCACAGATCAATCTAAAACAAAGCAACCAGAAAAAGAGAGCACGAAATGAGAAAATGAAAACTGACATATCTGACAGGAGAGCATCTCTGGAGCTCTGTTCAACAATTACTGTCATCGCTGAAGAATGCTTAACAAAAACAAATATCTCTGATACATAAAATCTTGCAGGCTTAACACAGCTGACAAAAAACATCAGTTCATGAAGGCTGGGAGAATTATAACACCACAACCTGAAACAGCCCATCACAACATGCAAGAGTGCCTTGCTTAAGATCACAATTGTGATGAATCATGATTTGAACCATCAATCTTTGGGTTGACAGCCTTGGAAGAGAGCGTATGTGTCAAGGCAGTTAACTAGAGCATGAAGTTGAAAATAAATAATCTAATTTTACTATATTACTAGGGCTGCAACGATTAGTCGACATTGTCGACAACGTCGACAATAAAACATTGTCGACAAATATCTTTGTTGTCGAGTAGTCGTTTGATCTCACGTGACCTAATGTAAGGGCGTGCAATATCGCGATTTGACCGCTACGGCGCTTTGGCGCTAGAGTGTAAATGCAGCCCTTTATAAATGCAAGTGCGGTAAAAGAAAAAAAAACAGCGCGAATTATGACGGAGTGCAAACGAATCCGAACTCTGAATCCGAGAATCAAGTGTTCTCCAGCTGGAGCTAACTAAACTAGTGGTAAATCTCTTTATTAGATCATGCAATACTACTTATAGTAATAATATCATCAATAATAATATAATTACAGTAATATGATGATTTATTTTGCATAGAATAAAGCTTAATTGAGCTTAGGAGTCAGGGCTGTTTTTATTATTAGAACACTATTAGGTATTACAGTCGTATCACTCGCCTGTATTTTGTTCCATAATCATGAAGACTTACAAAAGGAGATGTTAGGAATAATATCATGGCAGTTACGTTTTCTTTTTCATTCTGTAAATTAAAAGGTGAATGAGAACATCTCTGTCAGCTCAATTCTCATGTAAAAAAACGATTGTAATTTTATATCTTTAATAATGGTTTGCAGATTAATATTTTACCCTTTTTGTGTCCTGAAGTAATGACACTTTTTCTGTTTCAGTTCTATGAAAAGCAGTGGGCTTATTAAACAATGCTTAGAGAGCATTTGTGTGTGATTTGAGTTAAACTTAAAAGAGAATGACCTGTTTAGTTGGCTCCAAGTTCATAAAACCACTATTTCAAAAGCTGAACTGATTTTCTTTTTTATTTTATAGTAAGGATATGTATAACTCAATGTTTTAACTAATTGAAAAAGCTGAATAATCATTCCAAACTTAAAAGGTTAGTTCACCCAAAAATGAAAATTCTGTCAGTATTTACTCACCCTCACGTTGTTCCAAACCTCTATGTGTTTATTTGTTCTGCTGAACACAAAGGAAGATATTTGGAAGAATGTTTTAATCAAACAGATCTAAATCCCCTTTGACTACCATGGAATGTATTTTTTCCTACTATGGTAGTCAATGGGGATTGAGATCTGTTTGATTAAAACATTCTTCCAAATAATCGATGATTAGTCGATTAATCGATCTAATAATCGCTAGATTAATCGATTATCAAAATAATCGTTCTGTTGCAGTCCTATATATTACACAGACTCACAGCCTTCTGGACAGTAGAGATCAGGAGTGTGAGTAAGGCTGTGTGGGTATAGAGGAACAGAGTGCTGTTACCTTTGCCAACAGGCATCAAGATGGTCTGCAGCGCAGAGGACCCACTGCCCCACTGAGCTGCTTCAGCTGATTGGCTGGGATGGTGAGAACCGTTTGCTGGGAACTGGACTGAGCTGGGTGCAACTTCAACATTCCTGCACATGAAGAGAATAATGGTGAACACTAAACAGTGACCAAAAAATGAAACAAATAAAGCATTTCAAGCAATGGATTAATGAACTTTACAGCAATTCGTTCAGAAAGGGGGTGGGGACAGCTTGCATTATCCAATATGTCAACCAATTTTAATTTTTACATTCATGAATCATAAAGTTACAATACTTTGACACCCCCCCCCCCCCACACACACACACACACACACACCCCTAATTCAGTGTTGAGAAAGATTTATTTCACTCCTGAAGCTAATGGTCAAGGCCATTCAGTCATTAGATTACATTTCATATAATTACATTTGTGATCTGTGAGAGTAGTCCATGGGAGCTTTAGCAGTTTGCCATTCTAAAGGTGTTGATCATATTAGCGAAATTCTGTGGGCAAAAGAGGTCCATTGTCTATTGTCAATAATGTAGTGATGTATGAAGCACAGCTCACAAAGACGTCAGTTTCAAACCAAGCAGCTTTCTGTTGGTCAAAACTGCAAATTCGCATCACCAACTTCAACCCATAACTAAATCTGTGTGGGGAAATCTTTCGTTCTCACGCAAAATTCCAGATTATTTGGATTCCTGAACAATGGTAATTGTGACCGCACCTTAAGGTCAAAATATTTGGCAACTCTGGACAGCAGATGACTGGTTACCTGAGATGGTGGTAGCAGTTTTCCCGCTGAAAGTTCCTCCCCCAATCAGTGACGCTGCAGTAACCAATGAAGGGCTGCAGCTTTTGGACCCGCCCACTACAGACGACCCCGCACCCTTTGACAGACTGATAAGAGGCATGTTGACGGTCTTGGCAACTGTGACTACAGCCCCAGTGCCAGAAGCAGAACTCTTTGCTGTATTGGCGGCAGAGCTAGCATTCTTAGCCGCACTGATCACGGCAGCTTGATTGGCAGCTACAAGCACAGGGTGCTGTGGTGGTGCTTTAGCTGTCTGAGGTAATGGCTGAGAGGAGGATGCTCCAGTGGTTTCTGCTGACTGTAAAGGGAAAAACATTACAGGGCCTATAGGTCAAAATAACTTAAGATATTAACTTTGAGACCCATGCACAACACAAGTTTCTATCATGTCAAAGAAACAGAATGATGATAACGACTAAGCTACCTAACATGTGCGTCAATTCTCGAGTAAATGCGTCAAGCCTTGTCAGACAATGTAGAAAAAAAAGAAACATCTCTTACCTGTTGAGAGGTTGGCGTGGAACTGGGTGTTGTTGGGGTAGAGCTTGTGGCTGTAATGACACCTCCCGTCATTCTCAGGGTTGTTGTGCCAGGTTTGTTTAGGTGACTTGCTGCTGCAGCTGTTACCATCTTCACTGAGCCGTCTGACAGCTTCACCTGAGAACCTTGAGACCCCCCACGACCTGTCAATCAAACATTAAGAGAAAGAAGTTAAAAAAAAAAAATCGAATACATTTAGTTTTAATGCTTTTAGTTCACAAATACTAGTCTTAAGGGGCTTTCACACAGGACACGGTATGCGCTGCGCTGGCCGCTGGGTTGATGCCCTTCAGATACAACGTGATTTGCGCTGCGCTATGCCATATATTATATATAGCGCTAAATATGTATATATGTGTGTGCGTGTAACATTACACATAACATCGAAATCAACACACGAATCATGAGCTCAGTTCTTTTTTTAGAATAAAACATTTATTCAAACATTAAATCTGACAACAAAGGAAGACATTATGCATATATTAAAACACACCTGACAAGCCAACTTGAATAGAGATATGTCTCCATGACACAGCTTTTCTGACGATGTCAAAATTGTATCGTACAGCTCAGAAAATTCCGACAGTAGTAGCCGTTCATCCATTTTGATTTCCGATTTTGTTTGTTTCTATGTCTCGTTTTTATTGGCCGCGCTGATAATCGTCACAGAGCGCAGTGGCAAAAGTTAAAACTATTTTGAACTTTGACCACGGCGTGCGCGCGAGCAAGTCACTGGTGCGCACCGCTGCGCTTGCGCTTTGGTTGGCGCAGCAACAAAACGTCCTTCGCGCGGCACAAGCCATTGAAATGAATGGGTTTCATCAGCGCAGCCGCAGCTCATACCGCGTCCTGTGTGAAAGGCCCATAAGCTAACATTTTTCTTGTTTAATTTTAAACATGACTGTCAGTTAAATGTGTTATTAACGGCGTTAATGCAAACCCATTTCTACGTGATTCATTTTTTTGCTAATTTAAAGATTAGCAGTCTTTTTGGCCTAGCAAACTTCATAGTTATTTTACATTGTATTGGCAAAAGACGCAGCATGCGCTGTGCTATGAAACCCATTAATTTCAATGGCTAAACCACACACCACGATCAAATTTCACAACTTTTCAAAATAGTTCATGATTACCACTAGAAACTCACCCAATAGAAACTTTTTGGCATCCAAAAAGTTTTGAAAACTGGTGTAGTGCTGCGCATTCCACGTCCTGATCTGAAAGCACCGGATCTAGCTAGATCGGAAACACACTTGTGTGCCGGCCAAATAGTAGGTTAATGTTACGTTAGAGTGGATGACGAGCACGAGACGGCGAAATGGATGCCATAAGATTCTGAATAGAAAGTGTACTTGTAAAAAGTTGCCAAATTATTATTTTTTTTACATTGTGAACTGAGCTATCATTGATGGCCAAGCACACACACACACAACTGATGCGAATTATCCGCCCCCTCGTCAATATCAGGACCTCGTCAGTATTTCTTTCACCCTTTTATTGATACATTGTGTGAGAGATTATTTGCTCCAAGTGAGAATGTTTTAGTGTGAAATTAAACACAGTATTGTCAATGTTGTTTCCAATAAAAAAATATTTGCACAAAGCAAGCCGATCCACTTTTTCATTTTCATTTCATTTCATTTTAGAATAGATAAATGTGTGATTAATTGCAATTAACCACGAGTTAACTATGCCATTAATGCGATTAATCGTGATTAAATATTTGAATAATTTGACAGCACTAATTTTTAGTACTATTTTTTTATTAGATTTAAAAGTGCAGTATATATAGAATATATATATTCATACATTCTATATATAAACCAAAACGTTGTCCTACACCACTTTGCCAATTATGTGCTTTAATATTCATACCAATATATTCACTGGACTTAAAAAGAGGGTGAGAAAAAGACTGCGGGTATCTCTTTTACATAAAGCAAATGGAATTATATAGCAAGAAGACATTCTAACACTCATTTTTGCATGTTCAGTTCCTAAGGCCCATCTCTTTCCCTCTAATATTTCTTCTCTCTCAAGCACACAGCAAATACTCTTCAAACACAAACACTCCACCACCACCTTCAGGGTATTTAAGTATGTCAGGTGCTTATTGATATATGACCATTTTACTGTACACAAACAAATTTAAGCAGGTCTAACAGACCAGAGGAAAATGATTGATTTAGCCTCAGCTGTGCTAAAAGAGATAAGGAGAATTCTAATTTAAAAAAATTATGAGCAGAATTCATGGTGTCCTGTGTGCTGCACTTTATGATGAGAATAATGAGGGTATGATTTTAATGGATAATTAACAAGAAGAAAGGAAGTAAGAGAAGGAAGGAGATGTGCATGAGCGTGTGTTCACAGGTTGAATTAAAGCTCAAATGTCAGCTGCAGGCATACTCATTAGCCTCTATCTGATAATCAGGACACACACACACACACATAGGGAGGGCTCTAGAGAGTGTGAGCGTTTCAAAAGAGGCGTTGTGTAACACCAATGAAAGTGCAGCAAGTGAAAAAAAGAAAAGAGATAAAAAAAGATCAATGAGATGGAGAGAGAGCAAGAAAGCGATGATGGAGAGGGAGGAAATCATGGCAAACCCCTGAACACTTTAGCTTTTATACAGAAGCTAAACTGCTGATCCTGCTCCTTCTGAGTCTCTGTGAGGGTGTGTGTTAACATATTATTTCTTTATTTTATTGAAGCTAACTATGGCTGTTTTAGCCAGGGAAATTGATGTGCTGTTGAATCCATCTTAGCATTTTCTGCATCACTATCTACAGAACCACACCAAAAAGAAATTATATTTCCCAGGAATTTCTAACTTGCACGTTGAATCTAATTAAAAGTTAAATGGGGTCAGGTACAGCGAAAAAATAACAAAACCTCTTTCAACTGCATTATCTTGCATGTAAAAACAAACCTACAGCATAACGTAAACACCTGTCTATTCCAATCCAATATTCTCCATCTATATAAAAATAACTTTAATATAAATTATTATATATAATATAATAAAAACTACTATATAAAGTAGAATGGGAAATTTTGTGTTATTAAATCCTTCCTTTGTTACACACCTGAGCCAAAATGGCTGCCTTCTGTCCTGCTGTGACTCGAATGGCCTGCTGAGCACTGGAAGCAGGAGTTAAACGCCACATGACCACCACCAGAGCTCTGTTTCCCAGAGCCCCTGGCTGGCCAACCAAAAACGTGCCCTGGAAAGATCAATAGTGGCTTCGTTAACATAATACAAACTGACAGGAAAGGCTGACTAGACACTGTTTTGGACAACAAGAGCACCCACTATATAGAGCATGCAAGAGTTACTGCGTGAACAAAGTAATAGTACACATGTTCAAACTAAAGTTGTTTAAACTGTTTCCACATCCATTCCACAGACTTAGTGTGTAAAAATCTTATTTTAAACAGTTTACAACAAAGACTATTACCTGCGGAGTCTGTTTAAGGATGTAAGAAGTGTAGGATAAATTAGAAGGCAGGCTGCCAGTCCCTGAGGAACCACTAGAGGACTGTGACCCTCCAGAACCAGAACTCTGAGACTGCTGGCCTACAGAGAGACACAAAAATGAGATGGATTGAAAACACCAGTTGTAACTCAATGTGTCTCCCTCGTCTACTTGTGATCCGATCCATCAAAATACATCTTAATACCAGATGTAAACAGGTCCAGAGAGACAATGATAGTTCCCAAATCCTATGATACATTTGGCAAGTGTATGTCTGACCTGTGCTGTGTGAGGCTCTCAGAATGGCTCCCTGTGGGATCAGTAGCAGTTTGCCTTTGCCCGATGGGTTCTTGCTGTTGGTGGTCAGGTAGAGTTTGGTGCCTGGAGGTAGATGGCCAGGTTTGCCAAGTTATTTGCTGGCAGCTGGAGGGTAGCCATTACTGAAAAATAAAAATAAACAAATCATCAAAAGTTTCAGTGAATATCGAACTTGATCTTTTGCTCACTGAAAGCAACTGTATGGCTCTAAACCGTTTTAATTATTTTGATGGTGTTTTTGTCCATGAAAGCACATGGAGGCTATGGGCTCTATCTTGCACCCGGCACAAATGACTTGAAATACACTGATGCATTTATCATTCCTATTTTGCACTCGCGCAAAGTGGGCTTTTTTCATCCACAGATGCACGTCGGTAAACTAACAAATGAACTTGCGCTTCCTGGGCGGGTTGGCGCAAAAAGGAGGCGTGTGTCGACGCAAACAATCCCTGGTGCTATTTTGCAGTTCCAGAAAACAATTACGCCAATGACCAGAAAAAACCTGGTCTAAAGTCAGTGGCGCGTTGCGCGTGCATTCAGATGCTATTTTAAGCGTGCATGCTTGGCCATAATACAGAGTGTGAACAACGCGAATACACTGTAGATGATTCTCTCATCAACACAGATGCATTTTACTTTTTGCAAATGATACATTATTATACGGAAAAATATATAAACATGAGGGAAATCATTGTTGTGTCCATGATGATGGGAAAAACAGGCATAAAGCTTACACATTTACCCAAGTTATTATATGCATGTTTAACCCGAAGCTAATTTGGGTGGGTTTGTCCCATCCCCAATGTCCCTTCTTTCTTTTTACGGCCCTGACGAGAACATCGTTCTACTCGGCTGTGAACCGATGCTGAAGCGCGCCTGGTAAATGCGCTGTTAAAATAGAATTGCGCCACGGAACAAGCGCATCTCGTTCATCATGCTCTTAAAGGGAATGTGATATGACGCTCTTATTGGTTTATTTCCGTTACGCCCAAACCACACCTATGAATAATGAAGCTACTCCAGACCAACCCCTTTAGATTTGCGCCAGGCGCAAGAGGCATTTATCCCGCCGGGAAAATAGCAACAGCGCCGGGATCCGCCCACAAAGTTAATTGCGCTTTGCGCTTTGTCACTTGCGTTTCAGATCGTTAAAATAGGGCCCTATGTGTTTTCCACTGTATGGGAAAAGCAGCATGAACTACAGTACACAAGTTTGGGGTCCGAGTTTCTTTGGAAAGAAATTAATACTTTTATTCAGCAAGGATGCATTCAATTGATCAAAAGTGACAGGATATTTATAAATATATTGAAGTAGAAAATAGTTATTTTAAATTGTATCATTTCACAATACTACAATTTTAACTGTATTTTTGTTCGAATAAATGCACCATAGGTGAGAATAAGAGATGTCTTCAGAAAAAAATAATGGTAGTATACTTAATGTATAAAAAAGTCATACAAGTTTGGCACAACATGAGAGATGAGTAAATTAATTATTAATATTATCATCATTTATTTAATTTTTTTTATTGCTGAGCTGTCCTTTTAAGGGTCAGAATAGTGAAACTAATTTTGGTGTAGCTTCTATTAACATTATAAGTGGACTCATAAGACAAAAATTACAGAACCTAGCGACAAGGCTTAAAGACTATTTCATATACCACTAAAACAAGCTTTCAATACACAAACAAATATTGGGTGTTTTTAAAATTAACCTGTTTTCCCCTGTTGGGTATCGATTTGAATTTAACGATTCTGATTCCGATTCCTTGTTTCTATTCCGGTTCCTAACGATTCCGATTCTTTTAAGAGGCAGGGTCAAAAAAGTTTAGCTAACCTTGCTAACCAACAGTCTTTCTGAAGGAAATACTCCTTCTGTCACAAATACTCCTTTTGTCACAAATTTTGCATTTTGCCGAGATTTCGTTATTTTTAGAAAAGTGATCTTTTTAGACACACTTTGGACCGCCGACGTAAGCTACTCATGTTCAACACGCACGGTTATGCCAACACTTCCGTTAGAAGCTTCTTTGTTGGTGTTGTTCAGCGGTTTCTTCTTCCGAATCGGCGGACTGTGAATATCGAAACTAGGAATCGAAATTTTAACTTTTGAACGATTCCGGGAAAAACGAAAAGTTAGTTCCGGTTCCAATCGGATACTCAATTCTCGATACCCAACCCTAGGAAGCAGAGAGATACGAGTGTTCTGACCGAGTAACGGTGATTCCTAATGGTTTAGTCAGCTCCCCTTGCTGATATTCCCCTTTCAGCACAACATCTGCTAATCAGCCAGATAAACATTTCTCCAAACACACAAACAGATGCTTTCACACACGCACTACTATTCTGAACATCTTAATTAGCAACCCTGGCAAGACAAATGCTTTCTAAACTTTGCACACATATACAGACTTTACCTTCTAAAAATTACTTTAGGGTACATAGGGTGACCAACTGTCCTATTTTCCCAGGACATGTCCTGTTTTCATATAACAATATAACCATTTTCTATCCATACAGAGGAGGCATAACCTACTTTAAATGTATTGAAATTAATAAGGTATCTTTGAGTAAACTTCGAGTATCATTTGAGTAGGCCCATCTGTTTGCCGGAACAGAGTGTCCTGGTTTTTGGTAATCAAAATATGGTCACCCTAACTATACACCTTTTTTGGTAACACTTTATTTGAAGGGGTGTGCATAAGGCTGTCATGACACGGTCATAAACATGTCATAACACCTGTCATGAACATGAAGGAGTCTTTATGAATGTTTATGACTGTTGTCATTAAGTGTCATTCGGTAAATTATGATACTTTTAATGCAAAGTTGACATTGTTTAAAATTTGTTATGACAACTTGACATTAACAAAGACAAAAATGTCTTTGTCATGACAACTTGACATTAAACAAGACAAAAATGTCTTTATTATGACAACTTGACATTAACCAAGAAATCATTACTAGTCCAACGTGTTCCACTTTACTTGAGGTAAAGGGAAATATTAATGACACTGTTGTTAAAGCATTTGACAGTGTATTGACCCTTAATGACATCTTTATAACTAGTACAATGTGTTCCACTTTACTTGAGGACAAGTCAAATATTCATGTCACAGTTATAATGGTGTCATGACAACCAAAGTTAAAACCAACCATAACATATGATAGGGTAATGTAATGTTAACACATTACAGGTTAACAGGTTATGATTTCTTGGTTATGTCAAGTTGTCATAACCAAGACATTTTTGTCTTTGTTAATGTCAAGTTGTCATAACAAAGACATTTTAAACAATGTCAACTTTGCATTTAAAGTGTCATAATTTACCGAATGACACTTAATGACAACAGTCATAAACATTCATAAAGACTCCTTCCTGTTCATGACAGGTGTTATGTCATGTTTATGACAGTGTCATGTCAGTCTTATGCACACCCCTTCAAATAAAGTGTTACCCATTTTTTTACAATTTAGACATGGATTCATGCATCTTAAGTTCAAATCAGCAACTGATTTGTTGAGATTATAGCTTTGTGCAGTGTATCGTTTTCAGTGCGTACAAAAAACAACCTAATGTTGACAACTTGTCACATCACCCCTAGTTAAGATTAGCTCATTCATTTATTTTGACCTGTTTAAAAGAAAGACATAGCATAGTAGAGTTCAGTTGTTGAACTATATGGGTTAGTTTATGGCATGATGAGGGTCAAGAAAAAAAAGTGCATGAACTCTGACCTCCACTTTTGCCACTTCCTCCAGGACGCACTTGCAGCCTTGGTACCAGCATGCACCTGCTGTCCCACAATGCCGCTTGCACCGCTGCCTCCTCCACTGACGATTGCCTCAGCGACGCCCTGTGCTACCACTTGCTTTTGGCCCACCACCTCGGACACCGAGGGCTGGACTTAGCAACCAAGATCTGCCCGCGTGCTCATGGAGACCTGTTTGACGGCAGAGCCCAGTGGAATTCCCAACACCTACGCAAACACACACAGTTACTCTGCATCTGGAAAAACCTGTTTATTAAAAAGTATCACAAAACACATTTGTTCACTGGGGCCTTTCCTTGATTTATTTATTGTTGTATTTTGTTCTATTATTTTTTTTTCTATTATGCATGTATGTTTTTCTTTTCCGTGAATGCACATGTATTTCTCTTCTGTAAAGCACTTTGTAAACAGTTTTTAAAATGTGCTCTTACTCAAAGCTCAAACCTTACAATAAAAGTAAGACTTTTGGTGTCCTTTTGGTACAAAACTACTGTTTAAAATTTTGGCGTCAGTAAGATTTTTTTATATTCTTGAAAAATGTCTCTTATGGTCATCAAGGCTGCATTTATTGGATCAAAAATACAGAAAAAGAGTAACATTATAAAATATTAAAGAACATTATGTATTTAATTAAAAAAAGTGTTAACATTGGCATTTTAACACTTAACCTTAAGGCATTGGGATATGTTCACAACCTGATTGGTCAGCTTTTATGACAAATATTTTGTGACGTAACTTGCCAGAACATCCAATACAATGCTTTGTGCTGGGTAAATGCAGTCTTTTTGTGCATATAGCCTACATATTTTGTATTTGATGTAGTTTGACCAGCTGAGAGCTTATATAATGTGTAAAGGTGTCAACAGCGACAGTAATATCTCCATCAACCACACAAATTAAGATCTACTGCAAGGAGATGCAGTTCTGATGCCTGTACCGAACTGTGATGGGCAACATGACATCATGTCCTGTTTTTGGTTTGTTTACATGTTTATAAAGATTATATAGAAAATGGCTTGACGCTAAACCTTGAGATCAGTGGAATAATATAAAAAAATCTATAAATAATTGAAGAGTTCAGATGCATAAGCCAGTAAGTGCCATTTAAAATTTTCTTCTAAAATGATCATTTTTATCAAGCTTGTATATTTAAAGTTCAGTAATTTCACTTAAATGGCAATGAAGATAACCTAATAATTGTCATTTAAGTGAAATTACTGAACTTAAAGAAAATTTCAAATGGCATTTAGAGGATTTTGCATCTGAACTCTTCAAATATATAAATATAAAAAACTAGAGTCAGAGCAGAGTGGTGTTTGTACATTGACAGTCTCTGAACAGGATGTACAAATGACTTTGACTCAAGTGCTAAAAAAAAAGCTGCAGTAAAGAGACAAGTAGGACATCCACAGAGACACAATGACCTGAGAATATGTTTAGACTCGCATGACCAGAGCGCACACCATTTTCAAAAAATTCTCCAGACAGGAGGGCCAGCATTGAACAAGGGATGGGACTATAGAAACACATGGAACTAGCTAGACATCAATTTTGCATTTTATATGTGGATAGGAACAATTGTTGAGCTTTGATGCTCAAATGTTTTCAGCCACTAAATACAGCCAAAGAACTGAAAGATATGTTATTGGTTTTGTGACAGAAGAGTCAAACAACAATGAAACAGAAATAAGCTAAATGAACCGTAACAATGGCAAACACAAAACAAAAAGTATACATAGGAACCTTGCTGGGTGTGGCCCCTCCTCCAGCCCCCGCCCCGCTCTGTTTCTGCGGCAACATGGCTCTCATCTGACCGCCCTTCACAGTCACATACTGTTGTTGCTGCTGGGATGTTGCAGTGGAGATCACCTGTTGCTGTGGTGATGGCTGGGTGGGCACCTCTTCCTGGTTCTTGCTTGATTATAACCTTAAGACAAACAGACAGTCAGACAGAGAAATGTTATTACTCTGTGCGTGTCATATTACAGCGAGGTGTGCACTGAAAAACCATCAGTTTGATTCACGGTTCAATTTGAACCAAGATATTTTCAGAGATATTGGATGTCCAAAGCCAAAGTTAATTTAGTGAATCTCACATTCCCTTAGGTAAGATAAACCACACTTCTCTGAGGAGAGACTGAACAGAGATGAACTCGGTGAACTTGTGCAGATTCCCTCTCCTGCCAGTAGCATACAGCAAAACACACACTTACAAAAGCTCCATCACACAAAACACACATCACTGTCATATTGCTCTTATATACAACAGTAACAAGTAACAACACTCACGCTAAACACTGTAAATATGAATTTAAATACCTTCAGGAATCTACAGTGCAAAAAAAAGTTTGCAGACCAATTCATTCTTTGTATTACTATTGATCACTTAAGATGAATTCCTAAGACTAAGAAATCACACAAATGGAAATATGGGAATTATAGTAGTGATCAAAATGTTTAAGCAAATCAAACCTCTCTTGTTTTTTATCTTTTTATCTGATTTAGATTCCAGCTATGTACACAGATCATTATCTTAAAAAAATTACGAAGGGCATGCTGATAATTTTAAACACTAGGAATTCACAATGTATAATGGACATTTTATTCTTTCACTATGTCAAAGAAGAAAAAAATTGTTAAAGAAATTCATAAGCACAATCTATAGTTACAACCCTGTTTTTAAGCATTTAAGCTTCTGACAATGTTTTTTTTTATCCAGAAACATAAATAAATTCAGTCAAGTACACTATTGTTCCAAGTTTTGGTGTCAGTAAGATGGGGTTTTTTAAAAAGAAATTATTACTTTTATTCAGCAAGGAGGCATTAAATTGATCAAAAATGCTCATAAAGAAAGTGCCCAAGTGAGTGAGTTCTGGGAATACTCAGTCCTCTGAACAGCTTGTGCAAAAGCAGCAGCATCACGCCACAGATAGATGTCCCATTTTAAACCCCTCTCTCTCACACACACACACAGCTGCTGCAGACCGCTTACTGCACTGCCTGGCAGTACCTATTAATAACTACTGGTGTTAATTTAGCCTGCAGTGTCAAGAAAACACTGAAACAGCCTCAGAGAATAACCCAAATAGAGAGAGAGAGGATCATTAGCTAATTTCGATATGCTTCACATAAGTTCAACAGAAGGACAGATAACCTAATAAAGCTTTAAGTGTCGGTATGATTACAGTCGAACACTATGTTTTTAGTTTGTGAATATGTGCATAGCCCATATTAACATAGCTCTAAATCACAATGACAGACAAATGATGTCCTATTTAGGAGTGCCTCCCTCTTACAAGCTCCATTACAGCTCTCTCTGAACACAAATGGACTGATTCATCCTGCCAATCTGCCTGAAGGGGAACTGATTGTGCCACATTGTTTTCAAATGCCTACATCTGTATTTTTCAATTATAGTTGATTTCAATCACAATACCCTCATCATTTCTTCTCATATTGTATTCTCATCCACACACCCTTCACTGCAGTGGCCTTGTAGAAGCAAGAGAGAGATACTCACCAATATGCATGGTAATAAATCAAGTCACTTCCAAATAATGAAAAAAAGACTGCTAAAGGGAAGCAAAATACCCTCAGAGAAGGTATATTCTACTCCGAGCGCTATCATTGAATGCACTGAATAAATCCATACACTATGAGAGAAACGCATATACTTTCAGTCTCACCTTGACGCCAGAGGACAGGAAGCTGCTGGTGTGAACTTTAGGAGCAGGTGATCGAGCACCATGGGCTGTGCTGCTCGGCTTGGCTGATGGACTGCCTAGGATAAACATATGGATACAGCAGATGTAACAAATAGACATGACACTTCATCTGATAAACAACCCATGCCTAATGGAAGTATGTGTTGAAGTCACAATATATCAGAAGTAGCAGAAGTAACAATCTTTTCTTCTGTATTGTGACGTACATCTGAGTAAAATGGATTTTCAAAAATATTTTTTAGGGCAGCCACTTGATCAATTCATTGATTGAGGATTGGATGGAGGCAAAAGCTTAACCCTTAATCACTGTTTGGGGTAAAAATGACCCCACTGGACTTTTCCTTGATTTTTTTAAAAATGTTCCCTTCATCTCAGGGACATGAAACTCTGTGACTTTTCCTACATAATCCATCTAAACATGCACAAAAAAACTGGGCTTGATTTGGTTGTTCTAAAGGTGTGTAAAACAAAATTTACCATTTAAGCTGTTTGGGGTCAAAATGACCCCACATTGAAAATGAATGGGAAAATGAAAAAACTTGCTTTTTTTTCATTCTGATTGTCAAAAAAATAGGTAAATGGTAAAAAGGTAAATCCATTATAAATCTGAAATGTTCCACATATAAACCAAGGTCTGGTCCTAGAGCATAAATAGAAAGTAGAACAAACTTTCTATCTCATACACACACACAACCACACACGCACAAACACACACATGTCATGACTGCAACAGAGAGCATTTTTAAGAAAATTAAGTAATTTTAAGTAATTTTAAGAAAATTACATTTAAATCAAGGTCTGGTCCTAGAGCATGAACACAAAGTGGAATGAGATTTCTATCTCACACACACACACAGCCACACACATGTATGCATCCTGTTCATTACAGTTTATTAGTGCGGTTGTTTTGTATCATATTGGTTTATTTACTTGGTTTATTAAATTTATTTTGTTCTAAAATCTCTTGTTCTATAAAAAATAATAATTGTTTATAAATAATTTTCTAAAATGAAGTGTGTGAATACAGTTATGTCATAGCGCTGACTTGTAATATTTATGCAAATTTATGTATAATAATTTGCATAAACAAATAATTCAAAATATATCAGACAACAATAACAAACTCTAATTTTGACAAAAATATTTTGTGCAATTCACAAAATATATATATACATATATATCAAGTTGTGAGGAGAATTTGAAGCATCAAGAAAAATGAAGTGAAAATGAATGAGTCTCTATGGGCCCCTATTGGAAATATGTGGTCATTGCACTTTAATTCCTTAACTATAAGAAAAACTGTTTTTCGACTAACCACCAAATGGTAGTATTCTATCCCTAGCACATAGAGCAATGTCCAAAAACTGTTTAGATTTAATTATCATCATAATTTAAGTGTTTTTTTCTTTAAAAAATAATTTTTCATGTGCCAATTTATGGCCTAGTTATGTAATTGTGCAGTAAATAGGTAGAAAACTTAAAAAAATAAAAAAAACAGCATAAATGATTAGTTGAGAAGTGAATTTAAAAAATGATATATAGTTTTCCATATAAAAAATGTATATTTCCTTATGCAATCACTCTTTAAATGTCTGGGTCAAAATGACCCCAAACACCTTAAGTGTTATCCTTTTTAACAGTGATTAAAAGTAGACATGACACAAAAAGATGAGATGGTCTTTTTCACTATTGTGATGTCTATCCGAATGAAACCGCTTTACAAGAAAAAATAAGGTCAGGATAGGACTTGATTTTGTCCATCAGAATTGATTAGATTGTTGTGGTTTGCTATTGCTGAGTGCCATGTGAGTGACCGGTTGTCCCACCTGTTAAAGTAAGGGCTAGGAATTTTTTTGCAGATGAAATGACTGGAGATGTCCGACATGTCACCAGAGCGAAATCATTCAGAAAATCATATTTTTAATTTTGATTAAAAAGTCACTTAAAAAAATTAAACATAGATAAATCATTCACCTTAAGATCAATAAAATGCATTAAGCAAATAGGTCAATTTCCATTTAATTTGAATGTGAGACCTTTTAAAACCAAAAAAAAAATTCTCAGCACAACATCAATCAAACACATGAAACAAAACATCTTTATGGATCTCTTCCACAAGCAAAAAAATTTGCCCTACAACAAAGCATTTTTTATGTGCGAATATACCATGCAGTCAGTGTCTTTTAAAACGTTTTCCAGAGGTTGAAAAAAACATTGGCACATGCAACTTTTTTGTCTGCATCTTTGTGCACAATGAAATTGTGAGTTACTCTGCAGCTCAAATGTTTAACCTCAAATGTGTTAAGACTGCAGCTCTGCTCCTCTCTGCTCAATTTCTCTAGTATATCTGTGCGAACTGAAAAAACAAAGCAGCTTATTTACTCCAAATCTCATAATGCATCATCCATCTTCCCAGGATGGTTCAGCATGCTGCTGCTTCTCCAGATTCACAGCCTGATTTTCACAAGCTCTGTTCTCCAGTAACAAACAGACACACAGCTCAAGACATGCATGCAGTAAATTTGTGAACTGCTCTGACACTCTTGACAAAATTGAAGTCAAATTCTTTCCCATTTAATAAGGAAAAGCAACATAAATGACAACAGTTGTCATAATGTTAATATATTTTCATTTTTAAACAAGTTCCCACAAACAACTGAATGAATCAGGACAGTAAAACAGCTTTACTCATCCTCGTGTAATAGATACATTTTCATGGTAGGGATTTGTAATCTCATGGCAATCCCTTAATTATTCAGTAAAAGCATGTAGCAGAATATTTTACATGTTGATGTTAGCTTTAACTCAAAGCAGCTGTTTCTTAAAGATATTCAGACTTCATTAACACCTCATTTGTTATGCTGTTGTATGTATTCTGCAGAGCCCATATCAGAATAAAGTCATAAGAGATTGGTTGTTCTTAAACCAGATAAGCTTCATATAAAACAGCATTATTTGCAATCAAAGATGCACTCAATTGTTATATCCAGAGTGTCTACTGTACCTGAGAAAAATGACAACTATGATTTCTAAATAACATGAGTGGTAAATAGCATTCGAGTTTAGATTAGTATTTTCTGTTTGTTCTTGATTTGCCTATCTCTAATGGTCAAAAAGTTGCTTTAAAACCACAGCACAGAGCTCCGACCACCCACACAAACATTATTCCTGAGAGCATGTAGGTGTGTTTGTGTGGAGGTTTGAGTGTGTGACACACATTACACACACAGTAATGTTACATCAACTCCATACTCCACACACTCCTAAACTCTCAGTGATGTGGTCGCTATGGCAACTTGGATGGCCTGCAAACCCACAGCATGAGTTATGGGAAAGAGCTGAAGCACAGAAAGTGTGAGTGCAAGAAGGATAAAGAAAAAGAACTGAATGGGGGAACTTGTACTTTGTCTTCATTGTTCACACCTGACACTCACTAAGGGGCTGTTTACACCTGGCCACTTCATGCGTTTTCTCAGATCGGATGGCTATCTGATTTATCAAAACGATTCCATTTACACCTGGTCACAATGCATTATTGTAGATGTGTTTGCAAAATGGATATAAATCTGATCTTTCAATACTCGCTGCAGATTTAATGGAGTGCGCGTCACCGAAAGCAACAAAAATTGCTGCATTGTATTGATCATCAGCTAATTTCAAAATCAAAAGACAGCAATATGAGAGCGTTAAAAAAACTGGTAAGATTATTTAGTTTTCTTTACTTTTAATGAAGATGATTGTGTGTTAAGCATTTGTGACTTACTTTCACAGGGCTTGACCTTAACTTTTTGAGGCACTTGTCCTTCGGACAAGTGGATTTTATGTTTCACTTGTCCATGCACAAAAGTAACTTGTCCGGGTAAAGATTTAAATTTTTTCTAAGGCTGCACGATTTGGGGAAAATGTCATATTGCGATTATTAAGGTAAATATTACAGGTTGTGATATGCGATTGCGATATAATAAACAAATGGTTTCATGAGTCAACTTGTTTGGTTCTAAACCAAATGCACACACAGATTAGTGATAATTCTGAAATTAGCAATAACAACTAAATGATTGATAACACCTATAATGATCAATAAGCCTGGATAAAAATTAACTGTCTAACAGGTACACAGAAATTGAATAAAGTTATCAAACAGTCTGCGCTGCATAAATTATAAATTCTATATAGACTACTCCTCATTAAAGCTACACAAGTTCTTTAGTCAAGAGCAGTGAGTAATTTTCTCTGTTCCCTTTGTTCTTTCATTAACTTTACTGACAGAACGCTTCATTGGTAGCTGGCCCTTTAAGAGCAGCCGCTGTGGACAGAGACGCGGATCTCACACGCGCCTCATTCTCTCACGAGTCACAACTCTTTGTCCATCATAAGACTGCTCTTATGTTATGAAGATACTCAACAAATGACATTTTGGCTTAATTGTGTGTGTTGTTGATGAAAGAGAACTTCTGGCACGCGGTTTGTGCATGCGCATTATACTGGCGCGTCTTCTGTGAGTCACATTCAGGACATTTACAGGCAGCGCGAAAAATGTGTTCGTTTCAAATCGGTAAAATTAAATCTGTAAAATACACATAACAAGTGGCACATAACGTAAAGTAACATGGCATTTTATTTTGTTTGAAATTTAACTTGTCTGGTTGGACAACTAATTTTCTCTTCTACTTGTCCTACAAAAAATCCACTTGTCCCGGACAAGCGGACAAGCCTTAATGTTGAGCCCTGCTTTCACTTTGATTTGCGATAGTTTGCGGCAAATTGGCTTGATGAATATGCTCATCTGCTCATATGAGGTGATGCATGTTGCAGTAGCACACACCGTCATTTCAGACTAAATGACATATAGCCTATAACACACTCCAACACGTTTATTTTTTAGCATTTTTGTGAGGACTAAAATTTACATATGTGGTTTCAACAACCAGATGCATTTACACTTGTCCAGTTTCATCTGGAATGCATCTCCTCAAGTGGTTTGTGCAATCAGACTCGAAATCCGTCTCGAATGCGTTAAGGAGGGCATTTACACGAGGTCTTTCACGATCGGATAGCAATCTGATCACAGAAAAGCAAGAAGTGGCCTGGTGTAAACAGCCCCTAAGTGTCCTCCTCATGCACGATGCAACAAATTTCAAGTAAAAACAATTACACTGTCCTTGCTACAACCAGAACATTGCTGCAAAGCAACACAAATAACAGCCAAGCTCGAACTTCTGTGATGATGAACATAAGGGAATAAAAACAATAAAATCCCCATGGAGGAGATGCGATGTGTGTACCTGTAGTTGCAGATGACGATGCAGCCATATTAATGACTTGTCCTGGTTTGTCCACTATAATATAGGGGTTATTTATGACTGAGGGGCTGGACTTCATGTGAACTGGTGTGGATGGACAGATGTCGAGGAAGTGGAGAGTGACTAGGGGTGAAGATAGGGAGAGCCTGGAACACAAAAATTCTGTTTTGTAATTAGATTTACAGTATGTCCCTTATAAATTTCTCACTGTGTTTCAGAGTTACACTACCAGAACAGTTTTAGTCTTACTCGAAATGGCAAAATCAAAACTGATTGGCTGGCTTTACACAATTTCAGACTATACAATTTTCAATGGGAAACACAGTCATGTTGGCAAGTTTTCAGGCTACTACAAGTCAAATATCTGCCTAGAATTGTCAAATATTATGGGTTTCACAAAATCAATTTTTTTAAAGTTCTTAGCAAAGAGATACAATTGATAGTTCAGTCATTTTGCATGCTAATCAACTTTCTAAAGCTGCCTTTTCATCATCTCCACACAATCAAATGATATTCTCTTTAAACCTATGAGCATGAGGTGAGACTAACAATATTTTCTCAAACACGTACCTGTAAAATGGATGGTTTTGAAAAATGATGTCCTAAATTATTATTTTATGATTATTTACATTGATTATCCCTTGAAAACCTGTTTTATTATGATATTGGCAGACATTTTCTTTTCATGTGTATATATATTCAAAGATTCATTATTCTTTATTTTCACAATGTTGAATAAGTGGATGAATGTCTGCCAATGTTCACAATCCATTTGAATGCTTTAATTTGGTTCCACTAGGAGCAAAAACGACAATTGTATGCAAATGCCGAGAGATGGCGGAAATGCGGCATAAGTGGGTGGTTCTTGGCAAGAATAAGATGTAATGTGTACCACACTTTATAAAGGGTAGGTCTGACAAAGCAAGATCAGACTGAGTTCCTCTTAGATCTGCTGTCACAAATTGGCAGAAAATCTATAATGCATTACAGGGGAGTTTGAAAACTTTCTGACAGTCTCCTTCTCTCTTAGAAAATCTAGCATTCTCAAGCAGAAAAAAAGCCAGAGCAACATAGAAGAGACTTTATATAGAGGATTTACTGCTTGCACTTCAACTCTGCTCTTCTCCACCTCCTTTGTGCTCCTGTCAGAGCTCACCAGACACAATCTTGCAGCTCATCGTGATAGGTTGGAATGATTTCCCGGGTGATTCAGCAGGACTGGGCACTTGCCCTTGTGGAATGATCTTACAGCTGGCCGTGATTGGCTGAAAGGCAGAGTTTCCAGTGGGAACCAAGGGTGACTTTCTCAGACCTATTTGACTGCGAAGTTCGTTCGAGAACATGAAGGACGCATTGACTCAGTCTTGACAGTGACACCTGGAACTGAGGGGGACACGAGAGAATAGAAGGGACTTTTAAGATTCTAATCAACAGATTTAATCAAGAAGTCATTTACACACATATAACTTCCAGAAGTATCAGTTAGGAAACAGCTTAAGCTGTTCCCACAAATACAACATGTATTTTCACACAAGTGACTTGGGCAAGGACTGTGAAATGAAGATGCAAGTCTTGGAAAAATACGTGTTTGACACAGCAATAAAGTGCAAACATCCTTACTAATCTCCTTAATTGTGTGGAATCCTGTGAGACGGACAAGCATTTGTGTATTTTTGTCTACCTCTTTCTAAGCTGGGTTGATCATCATGAGGGTGCTGAGAAGGAGAGGAGTGTCGCAGAGAGCCCAGGGCAGCTGTGGAGGAGGAGCCGCCAGATCGGCCCACAGACGGCAGATGAGAGGAAGATGATGATGACGAAGATGAGGGGGCAAAAGGGAAGAAGTCATCGCCCAGTGAGTTTCTATGGAGCTCAACATCCACCACCTTTAGGAAAATAAGGACAGAGAAGCTGGCATTTTAAAGATAAATGCAATAAACATTGTCATCGGAAAATCATTTTAGAACTATAAAACCCTGCACTCTTACTGTGTCCCAGATTGAAAAGTAATTTTATGCTCTCTGAGTTCTGGTAGCTAAAAACCCAACATCTTTCATCATTTCATTCTTCTTCAAGTAAAAAAATACCTTCAACACACCTTTTAGTACACATACTCTGGAAAATCATTTACAGTTTCAGGATTTAACTAGCCTGGTTCAACCAGACTACTAGTACATTTCATTTGTACATAGAGTCTGGCCCCCTGCCATTGAGAAACGTTTCCTTCCTTGTAGGCAGGTTCACTGTTAAAGTTCAAAACTACTGGATCTGCCCAGAGTCACTCAGGATCTGCCAAAGCCAATTGCTAACATGTGGTCGTGGTGGAACATATGCCTAGTCCATGCGGCTGAAAACAGCAGAAGTCCGAATATCAGAGGATTATGTCTTACAATAGGATTTCATGCTACGAGACCTGAGAGTTTTGTTAATCTAGGAACTATTAATTCGAAATGTATATTTGAGTACCGAAGGACAGCTTTGTATTCATTCAACGGTCGTATTCATTAAGCCGTGTCTAATCATTACAAATATGCAGACGCCGCTGCGGTCATTTCTGATCTGCCGCAGAATGCTGAACAGTTACACTGAATGATCTGTATATGTGTAGTAAATAACAACTTTTCATATAACGTCTTATTGTTTTCTTAATTAGCTTAATTATGGTCTTCAAAGTATGTGTTTGTACCATAGACTGTGGTTTGTACATTTTTATACGCGCATTTTTTTTATTAAAAACAAATTAACCATCTAAAACTGGAAATATGGTCTTCAAAGTATGGGTTTTACACATTTTATATATGACAATTATTTTAAAAAAAATTGACCAGATTTGTATGATCTACAACATGTAAAACTGACACCAACCTCCTGCGCGAGTAGACAAAGGGGCTCAAAGTGTTCTATTCATCACAAGAATCCGTAAATTTACTGTTGGGAATATGAGCTGACATGACTCCTGAGTGCATATTCAACAACAGTTTAGCAGCCAGGACTCAGGGCTTCCGAACACCAGGCTACAGCGTCCGTTCAAAATGTCACGGTCATCGTGCACACCTAGCGCTGCCCAGCACGAACTTCCAACCTTTCTGCCTCCTTCACTTGATCCTCCGTTAGTGCAACAAGAGGTGAGACGATAACATATCCGGCTTTAAATTCTGTATAT
This sequence comes from Hybognathus amarus, assembly GCA_030378365.1. Classification (NCBI taxonomy): domain Eukaryota; kingdom Metazoa; phylum Chordata; class Actinopteri; order Cypriniformes; family Leuciscidae; genus Hybognathus; species Hybognathus amarus. Next base: position 29,963 of record JAQIUQ010004565.1, read on the forward strand.
TCGGCAGTTTCTTTTCCAACAACGGACCGAATAGCATTTCTCACGTCTTTCTCCGCTGCCAAACTCAAACTGACACGCGCTACATCAACGTCATCGTTCTCAGCCACTCCCTCTATTCGCTGATTGGTCCTACAAAAAATTGATTTCTGGAAACCTAAGGCTATGGAGCGATCCCAGACGTAGTACTGAAGGAAAATGAAATTGAGCGGAAGTGCGTAGGAAGGGCGCAGCCAGGCGAGGATTTAACTGCGCTGTGGCATCATTTCTTCCTTTGTTACAAGTGACAACAACAATAAATCTTCATTGGACACATTCACCCAGTACTGTTAATTTACCTGTCTTGACACTTACATTCCCACACTAACCAGAACTCCAGTTTTGTGCTTTCCATCATATTGGAGACAATGATGATTTTACATCACTATATTCCCAATTGAGACCTCTTCTTGCGTCCATTTAGATAAGTGTGCTGCTATTTTCTGTTATAATTTGCAGCCACTAATACACAATGTTCTCACTCTGAGTGCCTTACAGTCCCTTCACTCCGTTTTTCAAACAATAAAAGTGTACGTTTTATTTAGTAGTGTCATAATGAAACTATTTAACATAACAAATATTTACATATATTCCACATGACAATATCTGAATTTATACATCATGTTAAAAACTTTATACTGGCTTCTTAATATTGTGTGGTGTTCCTTAAGCATTAATGTATGTTTTGTAGCCTTTTGTGATAGTTTAGGGCCCTATAAAAGCCCGTTTTATTCTTTCTCAAATTCCATTTTAATTTTTCCCAAATTCCGCTTTTACATTTTAATTTTTGGGAATTCATTTTTTTCCCCTTACTGTTATTTTAGTTGTAAAAAGAGTGTGCTTTTTATTCCGTGATACGCAGAAATTATAGGGCCCTAATAGTTGTGCTATTGCAGGGGAATACGGAATAAAAACAAAACTCAATTTTAAGCTCTCTCTCATTTTAAAATAATAATAAAAAGCATTATGTATATACTGTATCTGCATAGCTGTAGTTTCTGGTAAATATTAAGATACTCTGTGCATCTTACCGTTTCAGCTCCCAAAGTCTGTAAACCTGTGTAAGTTCGGTCAAGCTCATGAGGAAAACAAATAAAAGAACATAAATAACAGAGACATTAAAGAACATTCTTTGCTGTCAGGAATCTAAGAGGATGGTGTGTTAAGGATAAAGCACTTTAATCCACAGAACTTTCCCTTTGTCTTGACATCTCGATTCATCTCCCTCTGTTTTACCTTTGTATTTTAACCTATAACAAAAGGGACCGTTGTGACAAGAGATAAAGGAGAAAGGAAATATCAACAGACAGAATGCTTTTTAAAATCGATCATTTCACCCTATAGACTCAGAGAATCCAGGATAAAGTGATGGATTCATACAGGCATATTCTATTATGTGCAATTTGCACACACAAACACAAAATGGAATTTCGAAAGACATAGAGGGGCATGTCCTCTACTTTTTGAATGTATGTACAAAGACAGAGAAAGAGAGAGAATAAAAAATATGAAAAGGGCAATAAAAAGGGTTCAAAGAGAGGGTGTATGCAAGCAGTCAGTAAGCGGCTGACCTTTAAGTGGTGGATGATGTCGATACGCTTGTTCCGTTGATCTTTAAAGTGAATCTGCACACGGACAGGAAACTCTCCCCAACCTCGACGTGTCAAGTGGAACGGTGGCTCACTAAACACAAACACACAGTTTAAAAAAAATCAGAAGAGAAAAATAAAAGCATAACAGGGATGCCTATAGTCTCCATTCACTAGAGGCACTGTCTGTTCTGTGTTGATATTGCTTGAAGCAAAAATAAAAACGAGCAAAATTAATCATTGCTAATAGGTTTTTTAAAAAGAAACTAATAGTTTTGCTCAGCAAGGATACATTGATCAAAAGTGACGGTAATTTATAATGTTACAAAAAATCTATTTCAAATAAACGTTGTTCTTTTAAAACTTTTTATTCATCGAAAAATCCACAAAAAAAAGTTCAGTTTCCTCAAAATATTAGAAATAAAACTGAAACAATAATTTAAGAGGCAAGTTAACAACACACACACCTGACTTCCACAAGATCATTGGGCTTGTAGCTGGGGTGCAGGAAGAACCAAACCTTCTTCACGAAATGATCGATACTAGGCTCTTTACGAGAACCTCGAACATACACCATCCATTTATGTGTGGATTGATCGTTCTTCTCACGTTTATCAGGAGCAATATACCTGGGAAAAAAATAACTCAAATCAATTTATAGTAGCATACATACAAGCTTTAGCTTATTGTTTTGGTTAAGGTTGTTCACATCCATGAATTAGAAAAGAAGAAAAACGATATGAACCTAGCAGTAACTATATTGAAACATTTTGAATATTTTAAAATAATTAACACTTTTCTTCAAGCTTCATTAGGTAGCAGTTTTGCTATGTATTTATTCAGTAGCAGGAAGGATAAAAAGTCAGTTTATTTGTTTATTTTCAGCTCAGCATGCCTTGTGTAATTTCAGAAACATGCCTGTGATTTGTAAACTTAATTTTACGTTTCTCAAAAAAGAACGCATCTGCTAAACACATAAATGTAGACTGTAGAGCTGTTTAGAGAAATGAACAGCTTGAGATGGAGTGTTTTCAGCACACTGGCCCTGAAGTAAACAGTCTATAAAGATCTTTAGTAGCTCTGCAGGCAGAAGAAAAATTAGCTTATATCATTGCTCATATGCAGACACACACACTTGTGTCTCTCAGTGCTCTGAATGAATTTTATGAGGTAAAGTAGACGAGGACTGTGTGATAATGCAGAATAAATTCGGTTAGATCGCTGCCTAGGGAAAGCTTTGCTTTTTGCCACATAGATGTTGGGTTTCGGAAAAATAAAGAGATTTTCCAGAGAAAGTTATGCATTTAAAAATGAATACAAGCTATAGACAGGGTTTCTGCAGGTTTCACAAAGTCAAATTTAAGACTTTTTAAGACCCTTTTAAGACCAATATGAATCAAATTTAAGGCCTATATCATGACGTAAAAAAAACGTACAAAGGAAACGCGTAACGAGTCTCAAAATTATTCGCAAAGTAATTTAATTTATTCAAACTGAACATTCAGCGAAAATCAGTACAAACGGTCCCGTGATTTTGGAAATTTGTTCCGTTTCTGTTTTTTATAAAATCCCCTTTTCCAAAGCGCGTAATGTAGGCCATTTTATCTTTCCCGCACCTGAAGGAAACATCGTTTTGAAACACAAGACGAAACATTGTCTGTGGCATCTGAGATACCCGCCAATAACACAAAACCTCAAAACTGATTGGCTGTTGCATGTTGTAGTTGTAATACAGCGAATTAAGAACTACAACTACGTAATATAAATAAATAAAAACATTCCAAAGTGCTGTGGGATCATTTCAATGAGATTTACATGGACATAGGATGACCCGTTTAAAAAGATTTAAGACCTAGAACACAATACTTCAGCAAATTTAAGACTTTTTAAGGCCTTAAATTGTGATTTTGAAATTTTAGACTTTTTTAGACTTTTTAAGACCCCGCAGAAACCCTGTCAGATAAATAAACATTGTTTCTCATAAAAGTATTTATCCACATAATCACTGGCTAGCATTCATTCAGGACCTTTCTTTTTACTTTTTCTTTTTTGACAGAGGAACAAGAAAAGTATGGTTTGAAAAAATTTTAAAATGAAAATTCTTTCTTTTCAAATCACTCTTTTCCATGAGATTTCAATGAATGGAGACTGTAGCTCCTCATACAGATGTATTGATATATATTCAAAGTCTTCTGAAGCTATAAAAGGGATTTTTTAAAACAAACACAATTTTTTACTTAAACTTTTGACATCAGGCGTATTTTGCCTTGGTATGATTAAAACACTTTAGATATTTCTCCTTTCGGATTCCAAAGAAGAAAGAAAGACATTCATATTTAAAATGATATGAAAATAGAATGATTATCAAAATGTTCCTTTTTGGGTGAACTATCCCTTTAAGGTTGCACTGCAGAGCCGAGAATAAAGCATCCTACTCAAGGGCACACCAGAATTGTTCAGAGAAAGAGCAGAAACATCAATGAACATCCCAGAGGTGCTAAATCAAAGCTCTCTCAATAACAAAGATTTCGGCCATTAACCCTCTGGTTGTTGGGATAAAGATGATCTACACAACAAATGATAATTTTTATTTTTAAATCATACAGGGTTGACACTACTAGTGCGAAAGACATCAAGCTAATCTAATAAAACTGAAATTAGTAATATGAAGCACTCTGATCTATCCATGAAATAAGGGCAAGGAGACAAATAAAAGCTACATACTTGGATACGTTGCCCACAACAATGGTTTTCTTCATGTAGAGTTCGAGAAGCCTCCTCTCCTGTAGTATGGTAAGTCACATGCTGCTCTAAGGATAATGGCACACCAAATGTGTCCTACACATGGGCAAGTAATAAAAATTTGTTACTGTCAAGTAATGGCTTGGACATGTATTAAAACATTTTAGTAAAACTTTACTTAAAATCTTTATGCAGAATACATTCTAAAAGTTTTTTAAGCAATTATTATGCCTTGCTTGTAACTTATAATGCTAACCATACTCATTTTTTTACTAGCAACACTATAGCCCTTCACTGAAAATTTTAGGAGCACAAACTGAAAAATTAGGGGTACACCTTAAATTGACTTGCAATGCAGTTATTCACATTTAGAGCTTTGAAGTGCTTGAAAGTCAGTGAATTTCACTGTCAAAAGTTTGAACAAGCCCTGAAATTTATAATGTAAAAACATTCTGCCACAATACCATGGTTACAGTTAGCGTTACTATGTTAAATCCATGGTGAATGTTGGTGATTTGTGGACTGGAAAGCATGGTTTCCACATCAGCCCTGTTTGATCTGATATGGCATATAACAGAAAATTCTGCAATGAATTAAAATTTTCACTGGATCTGCCAGTGCTGTGCTGTAAAGGTGTCACATGATCAAAGATCGGCCCACGATCGCGCAGCTCAAATGAGTAGCAGAGTTGCTGTCCTTTGTTGTGCTTTCATTTCGTATCGTTTGATATTTCTCATTTGCATCGGAAATGGTATGGTCTTACGAATAACTTTAACCACAGTTATAATACTTATCAACTTATTAATTGTTATACCTTTAGAAAATATAATGCATTAAAAACTTTGCAAACTGTGCCAACTTCAGATGTAACAAGAAATCTGCAAAATAATGCATTTTAACTTTGGCTAATTAATTTAGAAAATATATAATGCATTATCTAGCATACATTTTGAATACCTGAATACATTTATAATTAATGCATTATACATAAAGGCTCCGTTTCCAAAGATTTTTATATGCTAAATAAGTACAACAAAATGTGTTTGATTTGTAAATATATAAACTTGCGTCATTATGTACCTTATGTAGCAATTTGCTTACGTAACATTTTTGGTGCTGTTTTTATTCTACATTAAGCATTTTTTTTATCTAATTGGATTCTTCATAATTATTACTTAATAATTTAATAAACCTTTGATAACATTTCAAGTAATTATAGAGGTCTTCGATTACTTTTGTATCTATTTTTCACATTGGGCTTAAAGAAACACCCTAACATGTAAAATTACTGTAACACATTCTTTGAGGTTTCTTGAACTATTGTAGTGTTTCTGCTACATTCATTCTGTGTTAGCGGGGCGACACACCAAAAAAAAGTTAATGGAAATGGATCTCTCTTCAGTCATTCTTCATTTGGGTACGAACAGTCAACACGATTAAACTTAATCCAAGATCAATGTTCTTGTTTTGATACTTTATTTGTAGAAAAAGGTCTATGGTTTTTCATAGAAATACTTTATCTTGCTGGAGTTTATTTCTGTTTCTATCATGAGTCTTTCTCCTGGGTGTCTGTTAGGGTGTGTTTTGGTCACCTCACGATCCGATCCGATTTCTGGGAGTCACAATCCGATTCCAGAATCGATTCTTATATACCCCCCCTCTTATTAATTCATTAGTTTATATAATTAAGTAGGCCAACTTTTTTAAATAATTACAAATTTTCTACAAAATAATTCAAAACAGTGAATGATTATCAAAGGTTTATTGGATGCTCTTAGTAATACCATTATGCATATAGAATTTAGATCAATAGAAATGCTTCAATGTAGAGTAAAGACAGCACCAATTAAATGTCAACGTCAGCAATTGCTACATAAGGTACATAATGAGCGACAAGTTTATATATTGCAAATCAAACACATTTTGTCTCTTACTATTTAGCACATGAAACTCTGCAAAACGAAGCCTTTATGTATAATGTACTAACTATGAATGTATTCAATATCTAGGTATTTCAAAATGAGATGCCTGAACAATGATGCTACATATTTTTCTAGATTAGTCTAGCCAAAGTTCTAAAGTGCATTGTATTGGAATTTCTCTGTGCGATGGCGAAGTTGGCAACAGTTTTGCAAAGTTTTCAATACCTATATTTATCGTTAATAGGTATTAACGATTAATATAGGTATTGATAACTTTGCATAACTGTTGCCAACTTCGCCATCGCACAGAGAAATTCCAATACAATGCACTTTAGAACTTTGGCTAGATTACATCTAGAAAAATTTGTAGCATCATGATTGGCATCTCATTTGAGATATCTATTTATTGAATACCTTGATATTTAATACCAAGTGTATTACATAAAGGCTTCGTTTTGCAGTGTTTCATGTGCTAAATAGTAAGAGACAAAATGTGTTTGATTTGCAATATATAAACTTGTGCGTCATTATGTACCTTATGTAGCAATTGCTGACGTTGACATTTAATTGGTGCTGTCTTTACTCTACATTGAAGCATTTCTATTGATCTAAATTCTATATGCATAATGGTATTACTTAGAGCATCCAATAAACCTTTGATAACATTCACATGTGTCGAATTATTTTCGTAAAAATTTGCAATGATTTAAAGACGTTGGCCTCTGAGATATATAAACTCAATTAATTAATAAGGGGGGGGTGTATAAGAATCTTGCTTGGTATGGGATTCCTTGTGACTTCCGAGATGATCGGATTGGGATCATAGAGGCTGACCCTACCGTCAACGGCACACCAGGAGGAAGAAGACTCATGATAGAAACAGAAATAAACTCCAGCAAGATAAAAGTATTTCTATGAAATACCATAAACCTTTTCTACAAATAAAGTATCAAAACAAGAACATTGATCTTGGATTGAAGTTTAATCGTGTTGACTGTTGGAACCAAATGAAGAATGACTGAAGAGAGATCCATTTCCATTAACTTTTTTGGTGTGTCGCCCCGCTAACACAGAATGAATGTAGCAGAAACACTACAATAGTTCAAGAAACCTCAAAGAATGTGTTACAGTAATTTTACATAGTTCAGGGGTGTTTATTTAGAGCCCAATGTGAAAAATAGATATGAAAGTAATCGAAGACCTCTATAATTACTTGAAATGTTATTAAAAGGTTTATTAAATTATTAAGTAATAATTATGAAGAATCCAATTAGATAAAAAAAATGCTTAATGTAGAATAAAAACAGCACCAAAAATGTTACGTAAGCAAATTGCTACATAAGGTACATAATGACGCAAGTTTATATATTTACAAATCAAACACATTTTGTTGTACTTATTTAGCATATAAAAATCTTTGGAAACGGAGCCTTTATGTATAATGCATTAATTATAAATGTATTCAGGTATTCAAAATGTATGCTAGATAATGCATTATATATTTTTCTAAATTAATTAGCCAAAGTTAAAATGCATTATTTTGCAGATTTCTTGTTACATCTGAAGTTGGCACAGTTTGCAAAGTTTTTAATGCATTATATTTTCTAAAGGTATAACAATTAATAAGTTGATAAGTATTATAACTGTGGTTAAAGTTATTCGTAAGACCATACCATTTCCGATGCAAATGAGAAATATCAAACGATACGAAATTGAAAGCACAACAAAGGACAGCAACTCTGCTACTCATTTGAGCTGCGCGATCGTGGGCCGATCTTTGATCATGTGACACCTTTACAGCACAGCACTGGCAGATCCAGTGAAAATTTTAATTCATTGCAGAATTTTCTGTTATATGCCATATCAGATCAAACAGGGCTGATGTGGAAACCATGCTTTCCAGTCCACAAATCACCAACATTCACCATGGATTTAACATAGTAACGCTAACTGTAACCATGGTATTGTGGCAGAATGTTTTTACATTATAAATTTCAGGGCTTGTTCAAACTTTTGACAGTGAAATTCACTGACTTTCAAGCACTTCAAAGCTCTAAATGTGAATAACTGCATTGCAAGTCAATTTAAGGTGTACCCCTAATTTTTTAGTTTGTGCTTCCTAAAATTTTCAGTGAAGGGCTATAGTGTTGCTAGTAAAATTGAGTATGGTTAGCATTATAAGTTACACAAGCAAGGCATAGTAAGTGCTTAGAAACTTTTAAACGTATTCTGCATAAAGATTTTAAGTAAAGTTTTACTAAAATGTTTTAATACATGTCCAAGCCATTACTTGACAGTAACAAATTTCATTACTTGCCCATGTGTAGGACACATTTGGTGTGCCATATATCCTTAGAGCAGCATGTGACTTACCATACTGATAGGAGAGGAGGCTTTTCAACTCATACACTGAAGAAAACCATTGTTGTGGTAATCATCTCACATATGTAGCTTTTACTCTTTGTCTCCTTGCCCTTATTTCATGGATACGATCAGAGTGCTTCATATTACTAGATTTCAGTTTTATTAGATTAGCTTGATGTCTTTCGCACTAGTAGTGTCAAGCCTGTATGATTTAAAAATAAAAATTATCATTTGTTGTGTGGACCATATCTTTATCCCAACAACGAGTAGGTACGTTAACTGGCTCGAAACCTTTGTTATTGAGAGAAGCTTTGATTTAGCAGCTCTGGCAATGTCCATCATGTCTTCTGCTTTTTCTCTGAACAATATCTCTGGGTGTGCCCTTGATGCAGGATGCTTTATTCCTGGCTCTGGACAGCGCACCCTTAAAGGGATAGTCCACCATAAAAAGGAACATTTGGAAATCATTCTCATTTCCATAATTATTCTAACACCTGAAGTTGTCTTTCTTTCTCTTTGTGAATCCGAAGGAGAAATATCCTAAAGTGTTTTTTAATTGCATACCAAGGCAAAATACGCCTTATGTCAAAAGTGTAGTAAAAAATTGTGTTTGTTTTAAAAATCCCTTTTATAGCTTCATAAGTACTTCTGAGATATACAGATCATTATATCTTAACCAGTGAGCTGCAGGTCTCCCATTCATTCGAATCTCATGGAAAAGAGTGATTTGAAAAGAAAGAATTTTCATTCAAAAGTTCCTCTCAAACCATACTTTCCCTGTTCCTCTGTCAAAAAAGAAAAAGAAAAAAGAAAGGCTCCTGAATGAATGCTAGCCAGTGACATGTCATGTGGATAAGTACTTTCAAATGAGAGAACAAGTGTCCATTTATCTGACAGGGCTCCGCCGTGTCTTAAAAAGTCTCAAAGTCAAATTACATTCAAAATCACAATACCCTAAAGGCTGCTAAAAAAGTCTGAATTGTGGCTGAAGTATTGTGTTCTAGGTCTTAAATCTTCTAAACGGGTCTTGTCGATGTAAATCTCATTGAAGGAATCTGCACAGCACTTTGGAAACGTTTCCCAATTCATTTGATATTAATTGGGAGTTGTGTTACTCTTAATTCGCTGTGCATTACAGACATGCAACAGCCGTATCAAGTTTTGAGGTTTTGGGTCATTGGCGGGTATTTACATGCCAACATGTACAATGTTTCGTCTTCTGTGTTCAAAGCTGATGTTTCCTTCCAGGTGCGGGAAAGATACAACTGGCTGACATCACGCGCTTTGGAAAGCGGCGATTTATAGGAAACATAAAATCGGAACAAATTTCCGTAAAAACCACTGTACGACTGGTACCTATTTTCCTTGAATAGTTTCACGTTGAATAAATTAAATGGCATCTTTGCGCATAATTCCTAGATACTTTGCTGACGCGTTTCCTTTGTACGCTTTTACGCTCACTATATAGGCCTTAAATAGTTCATTCATATTGGTCTCTAAAAGGGTCTCTAAAAAGTCTCAAATCTGACTTTGTGAAACCTGCAGTAAACCCTGCCCCAAGCTTGCATTCATTTTAAATTGCAGAACTTTCTTGGATAGCTCTCGATTTCTCCCAAATCTACATCTATGTGGCAAAAGCAAAGCCTTCCCTTACAGGCAGTCAGACGCAACCGAATTCATTCCCTGCATCATCAGCACAGTCCCCGTCTGCTTTACCCTCATAAAATTCATTCCGAGAACAGCACTGAGACGAGACACAAGTGTGTGTTGGCATAATGAGCAATGCACATAAAGCTAATTTTTCTTCTGCCTGCAGAGCTACTCAAACGATCTTTATGTACTTGCTCAGACTTCAGGGCCAGTGTGCTGTAAGCTACTCCATCCTCAAGCTGTTCATTTCTCTTGAAACAAGCTCTACAGCTCTACATTGATGGTGGTAGGTGTTCAGCAGATGCGTCTCTTTTCGAGAAACCCAAAATTAAGTCCTTTACAAATCACAGGCATGTTTCTGAAATTACACAAGGCATGCTGGAGCTGAAAACAAACAAATAACCCAATGTTCCATCCTCCTGGCTAGACCTGAATAAGTACATAGCAAAACTGGCTACCTGTAATGAAGCTCTGAAAGAAAAAGTGTTAGGATTATTTTAAATATTTCAAACTGTTCCAGAGCCTATAGTGACCGCTATGGTTCTTACTGTCTTTTCTGAATTCATGGATGCGGAAGAACCTTAGCCAAAACAAGAAGCTAAAAGCTCTGCAATGTAATGCCAACTATAAATTGATTGCTGAGTTATCTTTTCTTCCCAGGTACATTGCTCCTGATAAACGCTGAGGAAGAATGCATTATCTCACACATAAAGTTGAGATGGGGTAATGTTCCCAGGTACTCCGCTAAAGAGCCTAGTATCGATCATTCGTGAAAAGAAGGTTTGGGTTCTCCTGCACCCCCTGAGCCACAAGCCGCTATGATCTTGTGGAAGGTCAGGGTGTGTGTGTCGTTAAACTTGCCTCTAAAGGATTGTTTCCAGTTCATTTCTCAGATTTTCTGAGGAAAAACCTGAACTGCTTTTTTGTGGATTTCCCGACTGAATAAAAAGTTCAAAGAGAACGACGTTTATTTGAGACAGATTTTTTGTAACATTATAAATGACCGTCACTTCTCACCAACTTATCCCTTGCTAGCAAAACTGATTAGTTTCTTTTTAAAAGACCTATTAGCAATGATTAATTTCTGCTCGTTTTATTTTTGCTTTCAGAGCAGATATCAACACAGAACAGACAGTGCCCTCTACAGTGGAGTGTAGACCAGTAGGCATCCCTGATGATGCTTTTATTTTTCTCTTCCTGATTTCTTCTAAACTGCGTGTTGGTGTCTAGTGAGCCACCGTTTGCCACTGTGCTACACGTCGAGGTTGGGGAAGAGCTTCCTGTCCGTGTGCAGATTCACTTTAAAGATCAACGGAAGAAGCGCGCAATTCGACATCATCCACCACTCAAAGGTCAGCCGCTTACTGACTGCTTGCATACACCTCTCTTTGAACCCTTTTCATTGCCCTTTTCATATTTTTTTTATTCTCTCTCTTGCTCTGTCTTTGTACACACATCCAAAAAGCAGAGGACATGCGCCCTCGATGTCTTTCTAAATTCCATTTTCGTTTGTGTGTGGCAATTGCACATATATAGACACATGCCTGTATGAATCCATCACTTTATCCTGCGATTCTCTGAGTCTTATAGGGTGAAATGTTCGACTTCTAGCAAAGCATTTACTGTCTGGTCGATATTCCCTTCTCCTTTATCTCTTGTTAATACGGTCCTTCTTTCGTCATAGGTCAGAGTACAAGGGCAAAACAGAGGGAGATGAATCGAGGTGCTAAAGACAAAGGGAAAGTTCGTGGTGGATCTAAAGTGCTTGCCTTACACACCAATCCTCTTAGATTCCTGACAGCAAAAGAGTGCTCTTGAATGTCTCTGTTATTTATGTTCTTTTATTTGTTTTCCTCATGAGCTTACTTCGAACTTACACGTTGGATTTACAGACTTCTGGGAGCTTGAAACGGTAAGATGACAGAGTATCTTAACATTTACCGAGAAACTACAGCTATGCAGATAGAGCACAGACATAATGCTTTCATTATTATTATTCTTAAAGTGAGAGAGTAGCTTAAAATTTGAGTATTTGTTTTTATTCCGCATTCCCCTGCACAGCACAACTATATTAAGGCTGCCCTATAAATCTTCTGTCGTTACGATGGAATAAAAGCACACTCTTTTTAGCAACTAAAATAGAGCAGTAAGGGGAAAAAAATGAATTCCCAAAAATTAAAATGCAAAGACGGAATCTGGGAAAAATTAAAATGGAATTTGGGAAAGAATAAAACGAGCTTCCACAGGGCCCTGAAGCTATTTCACAAAAGGCTACAAAGACATACATTAATGTGCTTAAGGAACACTGCACAAGACACCCAAAGAATGCCAGTATAAAGCTTTTTACATTATGAACTAATAAATTCAGTATATTGCCATGTGTAATATATGTAAATATTTGTTAATGTGTAAATAGTTTCATTACATGACACTGACTGAAATAAAACGTTGGACACCTTTTATAACAGTTGTTTAGCGGAGTGAAGGGACTGTAAGGCAAACTCAGAGTGAGAACATTGTGTATCAAGTGGCTGCAAATCAATAACAGATAAATAGCAGCACTACTTCTCTAAATGGACCGAAGAAGAGGTCCTTCAATTGGGAAGATAGTGATGTTAAAAATTCATACTCTGTTTCGAATATGATGGAAAGCACAAACCTGGTAGTTCTGGTTAGTGTGGAATGTAAGTGTGTCAGAGACAGGTAATTTAACAGTAACTGGGTGTATGTGTCCGACTGAAGATTTTATTGTTGGTCGTGCGACTTGTAACAAGAGGCAAGAAAATGATGCCACACGGCAGGCTTAAATCCTCGCGTGGCCTTGCGCCCTGTCCCTACTGCACTTTCCGTTAAATTTCATTTTCCTTCAGACACGACGTCTGGGATTCGCCTCCAATAGCCTCAGGTTTCGAGAAATCAATTTTTTGTAGGACCAATCAGTTCGAATAGTAGGGAGGTGGCTGAGAATCGATGACGTTGCCCATGTAGCGCTGCTGCCAGTTTGAGTATTCGGCAGTCGGAAGAAAAGACGTGAGCAATGCTATTCGGCTCCGTTTGTTGGTAAAGATCCTGCCGAATATACAGAGTTTTAAAAGTCCGGATTAGTTACGTCTCGCCTCTATGCTGGACCACTAGAAGTTTGAGGATCCAAAGTGAAAAGGAGGAGAAGGTCTGGAAGTTCGTGCTGGGCAGCTGCTGTGTGTCACGACTTGACCGCGACATTCTGAACGGCACGCTGTAGCCTGGTGTTCGGAAAGCCCTGAGCTCTGGCTGCTAACTCTATTTGTTTGTAATATGCACTCAGGTAGTCATGTCAGCTGCCATATTCCCAACAGTAAATTTAGACGGACTCTTGTGATGAATAGTAGCACTTTAGCCCTTTCTGTCTACTCCGCTCGCAGGAGGTTGGTGTCAGTTTTACATGTTGGTAAATTCATACAAAATCCTGGTGCTAATTTTTTTTTAAAGATAATTGTCATATATAAAATGCGTAAAAACCCATACTTTGAAGACCTATATTTCCAGTTTTAAGATGGTGCATCGGTTTTAAATAAAAAAAATGGCATATAAAAATGTACAAACCACAGTCTATGGTAACAAACACATACTTTGTAGACCATATAATTAAGCTAATTAAAGAAAACAATAAGACGTCACAATGAAAAGTTGCTTATTTACTGACACATATACAGATCATTTCAGTGTAACTGGTACAGCATTCTGCGGCACAGATTCAGAAACGACCGCACAGTCGGCGCCTGGGATATTTGTGATGATTAGACACGGCTTAGTGAATACGACCGTCAGAATTGACAGCATAAGCTGTCCTTCGTGGCTCAAGTATACATTTTCACGTAATTACAGTTCCTAGACGAACAATTCAGGTCCTGCTGAGCTGACTGAAATCCTGATTGTAAGACATAATCCTCTGATATTCGGACTTGCTGTTTCCAGCCGTTTTCGGCCCATGGCACATATGTCCCACTCATGACCACATGTTAGCGAATTGGCTTTGGCAGATCCTGAGTGACTCTGGGCAGATCCAAGAGTTTGAACTTTAACAGTGTAACCTGCCTACAAGGAAGGAAACGTTTTATGGCAGGGGGCCAGACTCTATGTACAAATGAAATGTACTAGTACTGTGGTTGAACCAGGCTACTCAAATCCTGAAACTGTAAATGATTTTTCCAGAGTATGTGTACTAAAAGGTGTGTTGAAGGTATTTTTTTACTTGAAGGAAGAATGAAATGATGAAGATGTTGGGTTTTAATAGCTAGCAGAACTCAGAGAGCATAAAATTACTTTTCAATCTGGGACACAGTAAGAGTGCAGGGTTTTATAGTTCTAAAATGATTTTCCGATGACAATGTTTATTGCATTTATCTTTAAAATGCCAGCTTCTCTGTCTTATTTCTTAAAGGTGGTGGATGTTGAGCTCCATAGAAACTCACTGGGCGATGACTTCTTCCCTTTTGCCCCCTCATCTTCGTCATCATCATCTTCCTCTCATCTGCCGTCTGTGGGCGGATCTGGCGGCTCCTCCTCCACAGCTGCCCTGGGCTTTCTGCGACACTCCTCTTCTTCTCAGCACCCTCATGATGATCAACCCAGCTTAGAAGAGGTAGACAAAAATACACAAATGCTTGTCCGCTTCACAGGATTCCACACAATTAAGGAGATTAGTAAGGATGTTTGCACTTTATTGCTGTGTCAAACACGTATTTTTCCAAGACTTGCATCTTCATTCACAGTCCTTGCCCAAGTCACTTGTGTGAAAATACATGTTGTATTTGTGGGAACAGCTTAAGCTGTTTCCAACTGATACTTCTGGAAGTTATATGTGTGTAAATGACTTCTTGATTAAATCTGTTGATTAGAAACTCAAAAAGTCCCTTTTCATTCTCTCGTGTCCCTCCTCAGTTCCAGGTGTCACTGTCAAGCACTGAGTCAATGCGTCCTTCAGGTCCCTCCGAAACGAACTTCAGCAGTAAATAGGTCTGAGAAAGTCACCCTTGGTTCCCACTGGAAGCTCTGCCTTTCAGCCAATCACGGCCAGCTGTAAGATCATTCCACAAGGGCAAGTGCCCAGTCTGCTGAATCACCCGGGAAATCATTCCAACCTATCACGATGAGCTGCAAGATTGTGTCTGGTGAGCTCCACAGGAGCACAAAGGAGGTGGAGAAGAGCAGAGTTGAAGTGCAAGCAGTAAATCTCTATATAAAGTCTCTTTATGTTGCTCTGGCTTTTTTTCTGCTTGAGAATGCTAGATTTTCTAAGAGAGAAGGAGACTGTCAGAAAGTTTTCAAACTCCCCTGTAATGCATTAGTAGATCTTCTGCCAATTTGTGACAGCAGATCTAAGAGGAACTTAGTCTGATCTTGCTTTGTCAGACCTACCCTTTATAAAGTGTGGTACACATTACATCTTATTCTTGCCAAGAACCACCCACTTATGCCGCATTTCCGCCATCTCTCGCATTTGCATACAATTGTCGTTTTTGCTCCCAGTGGAACCAAATTAAACATTCAAATGACATTGTGACATTGGCAGACATTCATCCACTTATTCAACATTGTGAAAATAAAGAATAATGAATCTTTGAATATATATACACATGAAAAGAAAATGTCTGCCAATATCTGAATAAAACAGGTTTTCAAGGGATAATCAATGTAAATAATCATAAATAATAATTTAGGACATCATTTTTCAAAACCATCCATTTTACAGGTACGTGTTTGAGAAAATATTGTTAATCTCACCTCATGCTCATAGGTTTAAAGAGAATATCATTTGATTGTGTGGAGATGATGAAAAGGCAGCTTTAGAAAGTTGATTAGCATGCAAAATGATGAACTATCAATTGTATCCTTTGCTGAGAACTTTAAAAAAATTGATTTTGTGAAACCCATAATATTTGACAATTCTAGGCAGATATTTGACTTGTAGTAGCCTGAAAACTTGCCAACATGACTGTGTTTCCCATTGAAAATTGTATAGTCTGAAATTGTGTAAAGCCAGCCAATCAGTTTTGATTTTGCCATTTCGAGTAAGACTAAAACTGTTCTGGTAGTGTAACTCTGAAACACAGTGAGAAATTTATAAGGGACATACTGTAAATCTAATTACAAACAGAATTTTTGTGTTCCAGGCTCTCCCTATCTCCACCCTCAGTCACTCTCCACTTCCCCGGACATCGTCATCCACACCAGTTCACATGAAGTCCAGCCCCTCAGTCATAAATAACCCCTATATCTATAGTGGACAAACCAGGACAAGTCATTAATCATGGCTGCATCGTCATCTGCAACTACAGGTACACACATCGCATCTCTCTCCATGGGGATTTTATTGTTTTTATTCCCTTATGTTCATCATCACAGAAGTTCGGCTTGGCTGTTATTTGTGTTGCTTTGCAGCAATGTTCTGGTTGTAGCAAGGACAGTGTAATTGTTTTCTACTGGAAATTTGTTGCATCGTGCATGAGGAGGACACTTAGGGGCTGTTTACACCAGGCCACTTCTTGCTTTTCTGTGATCAGATTGCTATCCGATCGTGAAAGACCTCGTGTAAATGCCCTCCTTAACGCATTCGAGACGGATTTCGAGTCTGATTGCACAAACCACTTGAGGAGATGCATTCCAGATGAAACTGGACAAGTGTAAATGCATCTGGTTGTTGAAACCACATATGTAAATTTTAGTCCTCACAAAAATGCTAAAAAATAAACGTGTTGGAGTGTGTTATAGGCTATATGTCATTTAGTCTGAAATGACGGTGTGTGCTACTGCAACATGCATCACCTCATATGAGCAGATGAGCATATTCATCAAGCCAATTTGCCGCAAACTGATCGCAAATCAAAGTGAAAGCAGGGCTCGACATTAAGGCTTGTCCGCTTGTCCGGGACAAGTGGATTTTTTGTAGGACAAGTAGAAGAGAAAATTAGTTGTCCAACCAGACAAGTTAAATTTCAAACAAAATAAAATGCCATGTTACTTTACGTTATGTGCCACTTGTTATGTGTATTTTACAGATTTAATTTTACCGATTCTGAAACGAACACATTTTTCGCGCTGCCTGTAAATGTCCTGAATGTGACTCACAGAAAGATGCGCGCCAGTATAATGCGCATGCACAAACCGCGCTCAGAAGTTCTCTTTCATCAACAACACACACAATTAAGCCAAAATGTCATTTGTCGAGTATCTTCATAACATAAGAGCAGTCTTATGATGGACATAAGAGTTGTGACTCGTGAGAGAATGAGGCGCGTGTGAGATCCGCGTCTCTGTCCACAGCGGCTGCTCTTAAAGGGCCAGCTACCAATGAAGCGTTCTGTCAGTAAAGTTAATGAAAGAACAAAGGGAACAGAGAAAATTACTCACTGCTCTTGACTAAAGAACTTGTGTAGCTTTAATGAGGAGTAGTCTATATAGAATTTATAATTTATGCAGCGCAGACTGTTTGATAACTTTATTCAATTTCTGTATATGTCCTACCTGTTAGACAGTTAATTTTTATCCAGACATCAATGCTTATTGATCATTATAGGTGTTATCAATCATTTAGTTGTTATTGCTAATTTCAGAATTATCACTAATCTGTGTGTGCATTTGGTTTAGAACCAAACAAGTTGACTCATGAAACCATTTGTTTATTATATCGCAATCGCATATCACAACCGTAATATTGACCTTAATAATCGCAATATGACATTTTCCCCAAATCGTGCAGCCTTAGAATAAAATTATAAATCTTTACCCGGACAAGTTACTTTTGTGCATGGACAAGTGAAACATAAATTTACTTGTCCGAAGGACAAGTGCCTCAAAAAGTTAATGTCAAGCCCTGTGAAAGTAAGTCACAAATGCTTAACACACAATCATCTTCATTAAAAGTAAAGAAAACTAAATAATCTTACCAGTTTTTTTAACGCTCTCATATTGCTGTCTTTTGATTTTGAAATTAGCTGATGATCAATACAATGCAGCAATTTTTGTTGCTTTCGGTGACGCGCACTCCATTAAATCTGCAGCGAGTATTGAAAGATCAGATTTATATCCATTTTGCAAACACATTCACAATAATGCATTGTGACCAGGTGTAAATGGAATCGTTTTGATAAATCAGATAGCCATCCGATCTGAGAAAACGCATGAAGTGGCCAGGTGTAAACAGCCCCTTAGTGAGTGTCAGGTGTGAACAATGAAGACAAAGTACAAGTTCCCCCATTCAGTTCTTTTTCTTTATCCTTTGTGCACTCACACTTTCTGTGCTTCAGCTCTTTCCCATAACTCATGCTGTGGGTTTGCAGGCCATCCAAGTTGCCATAGCGACCACATCACTGAGAGTTTAGGAGTGTGTGGAGTATGGAGTTGATGTAACATTACTGTGTGTGTAATGTGTGTCACACACTCAAACCTCCACACAAACACACCTACATGCTCTCAGGAATAATGTTTGTGTGGGTGGTCGGAGCTCTGTGCTGTGGTTTTAAAGCAACTTTTTGACCATTAGAGATAGGCAAATCAAGAACAAACAGAAAATACTAATCTAAACTCGAATGCTATTTACACTATTATACTGTAGAAATCATAGTTGTCATTTTTCTCAGGTACAGTAGACACTCTGGATATAACAATTGAGTGCATCTTTCATTGCAAATAATGCTGTTTTATATGAAGCTTATTAGGTTTAAGAACAAGCCAATCTCTTATGACTTTATTCTGATATGGGCTCTGCAGAATACATACAACAGCATAACAAATGAGGTGTTAATGAAGTCTGAATATCTTTAAGAAACAGCTGCTTTGAGTTAAAGCTAACATCAACATGTAAAATATTCTGCTACATGCTTTTATGAATAATTAAGGGATTGCCATGAGATTACAAATCCCTACCATGAAAATGTATCTATTACACGAGGATGAGTAAAGCTGTTTTACTGTCCTGATTCATTCAGTTGTTTGTGGGAACTTGTTTAAAAATGAAAATATATTAACATTATGACAACTGTTGTCATTTATGTTGCTTTTCCTTATTAAATGGGAAAGAATTTGACTTCAATTTTGTCAAGAGTGTCAGAGCAGTTCACAAATTTACTGCATGCATGTCTTGAGCTGTGTGTCTGTTTGTTACTGGAGAACAGAGCTTGTGAAAATCAGGCTGTGAATCTGGAGAAGCAGCAGCATGCTGAACCATCCTGGGAAGATGGATGATGCATTATGAGATTTGGAGTAAATAAGCTGCTTTGTTTTTTCAGTTCGCACAGATATACTAGAGAAATTGAGCAGAGAGGAGCAGAGCTGCAGTCTTAACACATTTGAGGTTAAACATTTGAGCTGCAGAGTAACTCACAATTTCATTGTGCACAAAGATGCAGACAAAAAAGTTGCATGTGCCAATGTTTTTTTCAACCTCTGGAAAACGTTTTAAAAGACACTGACTGCATGGTATATTCGCACATAAAAAATGCTTTGTTGTAGGGCAAATTTTTTTGCTTGTGGAAGAGATCCATAAAGATGTTTTGTTTCATGTGTTTGATTGATGTTGTGCTGAGAATTTTTTTTTTGGTTTTAAAAGGTCTCACATTCAAATTAAATGGAAATTGACCTATTTGCTTAATGCATTTTATTGATCTTAAGGTGAATGATTTATCTATGTTTAATTTTTTTAAGTGACTTTTTAATCAAAATTAAAAATATGATTTTCTGAATGATTTCGCTCTGGTGACATGTCGGACATCTCCAGTCATTTCATCTGCAAAAAAATTCCTAGCCCTTACTTTAACAGGTGGGACAACCGGTCACTCACATGGCACTCAGCAATAGCAAACCACAACAATCTAATCAATTCTGATGGACAAAATCAAGTCCTATCCTGACCTTATTTTTTCTTGTAAAGCGGTTTCATTCGGATAGACATCACAATAGTGAAAAAGACCATCTCATCTTTTTGTGTCATGTCTACTTTTAATCACTGTTAAAAAGGATAACACTTAAGGTGTTTGGGGTCATTTTGACCCAGACATTTAAAGAGTGATTGCATAAGGAAATATACATTTTTTATATGGAAAACTATATATCATTTTTTAAATTCACTTCTCAACTAATCATTTATGCTGTTTTTTTTATTTTTTTAAGTTTTCTACCTATTTACTGCACAATTACATAACTAGGCCATAAATTGGCACATGAAAAATTATTTTTTAAAGAAAAAAACACTTAAATTATGATGATAATTAAATCTAAACAGTTTTTGGACATTGCTCTATGTGCTAGGGATAGAATACTACCATTTGGTGGTTAGTCGAAAAACAGTTTTTCTTATAGTTAAGGAATTAAAGTGCAATGACCACATATTTCCAATAGGGGCCCATAGAGACTCATTCATTTTCACTTCATTTTTCTTGATGCTTCAAATTCTCCTCACAACTTGATATATATGTATATATATATTTTGTGAATTGCACAAAATATTTTTGTCAAAATTAGAGTTTGTTATTGTTGTCTGATATATTTTGAATTATTTGTTTATGCAAATTATTATACATAAATTTGCATAAATATTACAAGTCAGCGCTATGACATAACTGTATTCACACACTTCATTTTAGAAAATTATTTATAAACAATTATTATTTTTTATAGAACAAGAGATTTTAGAACAAAATAAATTTAATAAACCAAGTAAATAAACCAATATGATACAAAACAACCGCACTAATAAACTGTAATGAACAGGATGCATACATGTGTGTGGCTGTGTGTGTGTGTGAGATAGAAATCTCATTCCACTTTGTGTTCATGCTCTAGGACCAGACCTTGATTTAAATGTAATTTTCTTAAAATTACTTAAAATTACTTAATTTTCTTAAAAATGCTCTCTGTTGCAGTCATGACATGTGTGTGTTTGTGCGTGTGTGGTTGTGTGTGTGTATGAGATAGAAAGTTTGTTCTACTTTCTATTTATGCTCTAGGACCAGACCTTGGTTTATATGTGGAACATTTCAGATTTATAATGGATTTACCTTTTTACCATTTACCTATTTTTTTGACAATCAGAATGAAAAAAAAGCAAGTTTTTTCATTTTCCCATTCATTTTCAATGTGGGGTCATTTTGACCCCAAACAGCTTAAATGGTAAATTTTGTTTTACACACCTTTAGAACAACCAAATCAAGCCCAGTTTTTTTGTGCATGTTTAGATGGATTATGTAGGAAAAGTCACAGAGTTTCATGTCCCTGAGATGAAGGGAACATTTTTAAAAAAATCAAGGAAAAGTCCAGTGGGGTCATTTTTACCCCAAACAGTGATTAAGGGTTAAGCTTTTGCCTCCATCCAATCCTCAATCAATGAATTGATCAAGTGGCTGCCCTAAAAAATATTTTTGAAAATCCATTTTACTCAGATGTACGTCACAATACAGAAGAAAAGATTGTTACTTCTGCTACTTCTGATATATTGTGACTTCAACACATACTTCCATTAGGCATGGGTTGTTTATCAGATGAAGTGTCATGTCTATTTGTTACATCTGCTGTATCCATATGTTTATCCTAGGCAGTCCATCAGCCAAGCCGAGCAGCACAGCCCATGGTGCTCGATCACCTGCTCCTAAAGTTCACACCAGCAGCTTCCTGTCCTCTGGCGTCAAGGTGAGACTGAAAGTATATGCGTTTCTCTCATAGTGTATGGATTTATTCAGTGCATTCAATGATAGCGCTCGGAGTAGAATATACCTTCTCTGAGGGTATTTTGCTTCCCTTTAGCAGTCTTTTTTTCATTATTTGGAAGTGACTTGATTTATTACCATGCATATTGGTGAGTATCTCTCTCTTGCTTCTACAAGGCCACTGCAGTGAAGGGTGTGTGGATGAGAATACAATATGAGAAGAAATGATGAGGGTATTGTGATTGAAATCAACTATAATTGAAAAATACAGATGTAGGCATTTGAAAACAATGTGGCACAATCAGTTCCCCTTCAGGCAGATTGGCAGGATGAATCAGTCCATTTGTGTTCAGAGAGAGCTGTAATGGAGCTTGTAAGAGGGAGGCACTCCTAAATAGGACATCATTTGTCTGTCATTGTGATTTAGAGCTATGTTAATATGGGCTATGCACATATTCACAAACTAAAAACATAGTGTTCGACTGTAATCATACCGACACTTAAAGCTTTATTAGGTTATCTGTCCTTCTGTTGAACTTATGTGAAGCATATCGAAATTAGCTAATGACCTCTTTCTCTCTATTTGGGTTATTCTCTGAGGCTGTTTCAGTGTTTTCTTGACACTGCAGGCTAAATTAACACCAGTAGTTATTAATAGGTACTGCCAGGCAGTGCAGTAAGCGGTCTGCAGCAGCTGTGTGTGTGTGTGAGAGAGAGGGGTTTAAAATGGGACATCTATCTGTGGCGTGATGCTGCTGCTTTTGCACAAGCTGTTCAGAGGACTGAGTATTCCCAGAACTCACTCACTCTGGGCACTTTCTTTATGAGCATTTTTGATCAATTTAATGCCTCCTTGCTGAATAAAAGTAATAATTTCTTTTTAAAAAACCCCATCTTACTGACACCAAAACTTGGAACAATAGTGTACTTGACTGAATTTATTTATGTTTCTGGATAAAAAAAAACATTGTCAGAAGCTTAAATGCTTAAAAACAGGGTTGTAACTATAGATTGTGCTTATGAATTTCTTTAACAATTTTTTTCTTCTTTGACATAGTGAAAGAATAAAATGTCCATTATACATTGTGAATTCCTAGTGTTTAAAATTATCAGCATGCCCTTCGTAATTTTTTTAAGATAATGATCTGTGTACATAGCTGGAATCTAGAATCAGATAAAAAGATAAAAAACAAGAGAGGTTTGATTTGCTTAAACATTTTGATCACTACTATAATTCCCATATTTCCATTTGTGTGATTTCTTAGTCTTAGGAATTCATCTTAAGTGATCAATAGTAATACAAAGAATGAATTGGTCTGCAAACTTTTTTTTGCACTGTAGATTCCTGAAGGTATTTAAATTCATATTTACAGTGTTTAGCGTGAGTGTTGTTACTTGTTACTGTTGTATATAAGAGCAATATGACAGTGATGTGTGTTTTGTGTGATGGAGCTTTTGTAAGTGTGTGTTTTGCTGTATGCTACTGGCAGGAGAGGGAATCTGCACAAGTTCACCGAGTTCATCTCTGTTCAGTCTCTCCTCAGAGAAGTGTGGTTTATCTTACCTAAGGGAATGTGAGATTCACTAAATTAACTTTGGCTTTGGACATCCAATATCTCTGAAAATATCTTGGTTCAAATTGAACCGTGAATCAAACTGATGGTTTTTCAGTGCACACCTCGCTGTAATATGACACGCACAGAGTAATAACATTTCTCTGTCTGACTGTCTGTTTGTCTTAAGGTTATAATCAAGCAAGAACCAGGAGAGGTGCCCACCCAGCCATCACCACAGCAACAGGTGATCTCCACTGCAACATCCCAGCAGCAACAACAGTATGTGACTGTGAAGGGCGGTCAGATGAGAGCCATGTTGCCGCAGAAACAGAGCGGGGCGGGGGCTGGAGGAGGGGCCACACCCAGCAAGGTTCCTATGTATACTTTTTGTTTTGTGTTTGCCATTGTTACGGTTCATTTAGCTTATTTCTGTTTCATTGTTGTTTGACTCTTCTGTCACAAAACCAATAACATATCTTTCAGTTCTTTGGCTGTATTTAGTGGCTGAAAACATTTGAGCATCAAAGCTCAACAATTGTTCCTATCCACATATAAAATGCAAAATTGATGTCTAGCTAGTTCCATGTGTTTCTATAGTCCCATCCCTTGTTCAATGCTGGCCCTCCTGTCTGGAGAATTTTTTGAAAATGGTGTGCGCTCTGGTCATGCGAGTCTAAACATATTCTCAGGTCATTGTGTCTCTGTGGATGTCCTACTTGTCTCTTTACTGCAGCTTTTTTTTTAGCACTTGAGTCAAAGTCATTTGTACATCCTGTTCAGAGACTGTCAATGTACAAACACCACTCTGCTCTGACTCTAGTTTTTTATATTTATATATTTGAAGAGTTCAGATGCAAAATCCTCTAAATGCCATTTGAAATTTTCTTTAAGTTCAGTAATTTCACTTAAATGACAATTATTAGGTTATCTTCATTGCCATTTAAGTGAAATTACTGAACTTTAAATATACAAGCTTGATAAAAATGATCATTTTAGAAGAAAATTTTAAATGGCACTTACTGGCTACATCTGAACTCTTCAATTATTTATAGATTTTTTTATATTATTCCACTGATCTCAAGGTTTAGCGTCAAGCCATTTTCTATATAATCTTTATAAACATGTAAACAAACCAAAAACAGGACATGATGTCATGTTGCCCATCACAGTTCGGTACAGGCATCAGAACTGCATCTCCTTGCAGTAGATCTTAATTTGTGTGGTTGATGGAGATATTACTGTCGCTGTTGACACCTTTACACATTATATAAGCTCTCAGCTGGTCAAACTACATCAAATACAAAATATGTAGGCTATATGCACAAAAAGACTGCATTTACCCAGCACAAAGCATTGTATTGGATGTTCTGGCAAGTTACGTCACAAAATATTTGTCATAAAAGCTGACCAATCAGGTTGTGAACATATCCCAATGCCTTAAGGTTAAGTGTTAAAATGCCAATGTTAACACTTTTTTTAATTAAATACATAATGTTCTTTAATATTTTATAATGTTACTCTTTTTCTGTATTTTTGATCCAATAAATGCAGCCTTGATGACCATAAGAGACATTTTTCAAGAATATAAAAAAATCTTACTGACGCCAAAATTTTAAACAGTAGTTTTGTACCAAAAGGACACCAAAAGTCTTACTTTTATTGTAAGGTTAAGCTTTGAGTAAGAGCACATTTTAAAAACTGTTTACAAAGTGCTTTACAGAAGAGAAATACATGTGCATTCACGGAAAAGAAAAACATACATGCATAATAGAAAAAAAAATAATAGAACAAAATACAACAATAAATAAATCAAGGAAAGGCCCCAGTGAACAAATGTGTTTTGTGATACTTTTTAATAAACAGGTTTTTCCAGATGCAGAGTAACTGTGTGTGTTTGCGTAGGTGTTGGGAATTCCACTGGGCTCTGCCGTCAAACAGGTCTCCATGAGCACGCGGGCAGATCTTGGTTGCTAAGTCCAGCCCTCGGTGTCCGAGGTGGTGGGCCAAAAGCAAGTGGTAGCACAGGGCGTCGCTGAGGCAATCGTCAGTGGAGGAGGCAGCGGTGCAAGCGGCATTGTGGGACAGCAGGTGCATGCTGGTACCAAGGCTGCAAGTGCGCTCTGGAGGAAGTGGCAAAAGTGGAGGTCAGAGTTCATGCACTTTTTTTTCTTGACCCTCATCATGCCATAAACTAACCCATATAGTTCAACAACTGAACTCTACTATGCTATGTCTTTCTTTTAAACAGGTCAAAATAAATGAATGAGCTAATCTTAACTAGGGGTGATGTGACAAGTTGTCAACATTAGGTTGTTTTTTGTACGCACTGAAAACGATACACTGCACAAAGCTATAATCTCAACAAATCAGTTGCTGATTTGAACTTAAGATGCATGAATCCATGTCTAAATTGTAAAAAAATGGGTAACACTTTATTTGAAGGGGTGTGCATAAGACTGACATGACACTGTCATAAACATGACATAACACCTGTCATGAACAGGAAGGAGTCTTTATGAATGTTTATGACTGTTGTCATTAAGTGTCATTCGGTAAATTATGACACTTTAAATGCAAAGTTGACATTGTTTAAAATGTCTTTGTTATGACAACTTGACATTAACAAAGACAAAAATGTCTTGGTTATGACAACTTGACATAACCAAGAAATCATAACCTGTTAACCTGTAATGTGTTAACATTACATTACCCTATCATATGTTATGATTGGTTTTAACTTTGGTTGTCATGACACCATTATAACTGTGACATGAATATTTGACTTGTCCTCAAGTAAAGTGGAACACATTGTACTAGTTATAAAGATGTCATTAAGGGTCAATACACTGTCAAATGCTTTAACAACAGTGTCATTAATATTTCCCTTTACCTCAAGTAAAGTGGAACACGTTGGACTAGTAATGATTTCTTGGTTAATGTCAAGTTGTCATAATAAAGACATTTTTGTCTTGTTTAATGTCAAGTTGTCATGACAAAGACATTTTTGTCTTTGTTAATGTCAAGTTGTCATAACAAATTTTAAACAATGTCAACTTTGCATTAAAAGTATCATAATTTACCGAATGACACTTAATGACAACAGTCATAAACATTCATAAAGACTCCTTCATGTTCATGACAGGTGTTATGACATGTTTATGACCGTGTCATGACAGCCTTATGCACACCCCTTCAAATAAAGTGTTACCAAAAAAGGTGTATAGTTAGGGTGACCATATTTTGATTACCAAAAACCAGGACACTCTGTTCTGGCAAACAGATGGGCCTACTCAAATGATACTCGAAGTTTACTCAAAGATACCTTATTAATTTCAATACATTTAAAGTAGGTTATGCCTCCTCTGTATGGATAGAAAATGGTTATATTGTTATATGAAAACAGGACATGTCCTGGGAAAATAGGACAGTTGGTCACCCTATGTACCCTAAAGTAATTTTTAGAAGGTAAAGTCTGTATATGTGTGCAAAGTTTAGAAAGCATTTGTCTTGCCAGGGTTGCTAATTAAGATGTTCAGAATAGTAGTGCGTGTGTGAAAGCATCTGTTTGTGTGTTTGGAGAAATGTTTATCTGGCTGATTAGCAGATGTTGTGCTGAAAGGGGAATATCAGCAAGGGGAGCTGACTAAACCATTAGGAATCACCGTTACTCGGTCAGAACACTCGTATCTCTCTGCTTCCTAGGGTTGGGTATCGAGAATTGAGTATCCGATTGGAACCGGAACTAACTTTTCGTTTTTCCCGGAATCGTTCAAAAGTTAAAATTTCGATTCCTAGTTTCGATATTCACAGTCCGCCGATTCGGAAGAAGAAACCGCTGAACAACACCAACAAAGAAGCTTCTAACGGAAGTGTTGGCATAACCGTGCGTGTCGAACATGAGTAGCTTACGTCGGCGGTCCAAAGTGTGTCTAAAAAGATCACTTTTCTAAAATAACGAAATCTCGGCAAAATGCAAAATTTGTGACAAAAGGAGTATTTGTGACAGAAGGAGTATTTCCTTCAGAAAGACTGTTGGTTAGCAAGGTTAGCTAAACTTTTTTGACCCTGCCTCTTAAAAGAATCGGAATCGTTAGGAACCGGAATAGAAACAAGGAATCGGAATCAGAATCGTTAAATTCAGAACGATACCCAACAGGGGAAAACAGGTTAATTTTAAAAACACCCAATATTTGTTTGTGTATTGAAAGCTTGTTTTAGTGGTATATGAAATAGTCTTTAAGCCTTGTCGCTAGGTTCTGTAATTTTTGTCTTATGAGTCCACTTATAATGTTAATAGAAGCTACACCAAAATTAGTTTCACTATTCTGACCCTTAAAAGGACAGCTCAGCAATAAAAAAAATTAAATAAATGATGATAATATTAATAATTAATTTACTCATCTCTCATGTTGTGCCAAACTTGTATGACTTTTTTATACATTAAGTATACTACCATTATTTTTTTCTGAAGACATCTCTTATTCTCACCTATGGTGCATTTATTCGAACAAAAATACAGTTAAAATTGTAGTATTGTGAAATGATACAATTTAAAATAACTATTTTCTACTTCAATATATTTATAAATATCCTGTCACTTTTGATCAATTGAATGCATCCTTGCTGAATAAAAGTATTAATTTCTTTCCAAAGAAACTCGGACCCCAAACTTGTGTACTGTAGTTCATGCTGCTTTTCCCATACAGTGGAAAACACATAGGGCCCTATTTTAACGATCTGAAACGCAAGTGACAAAGCGCAAAGCGCAATTAACTTTGTGGGCGGATCCCGGCGCTGTTGCTATTTTCCCGGCGGGATAAATGCCTCTTGCGCCTGGCGCAAATCTAAAGGGGTTGGTCTGGAGTAGCTTCATTATTCATAGGTGTGGTTTGGGCGTAACGGAAATAAACCAATAAGAGCGTCATATCACATTCCCTTTAAGAGCATGATGAACGAGATGCGCTTGTTCCGTGGCGCAATTCTATTTTAACAGCGCATTTACCAGGCGCGCTTCAGCATCGGTTCACAGCCGAGTAGAACAATGTTCTCGTCAGGGCCGTAAAAGAAAAGAAGGGACATTGGGGATGGGACAAACCCACCCAAATTAGCTTCGGGTTAAACATGCATATAATAACTTGGGTAAATGTGTAAGCTTTATGCCTGTTTTTCCCATCATCATGGACACAACAATGATTTCCCTCATGTTTATATATTTTTCCGTATAATAATGTATCATTTGCAAAAAGTAAAATGCATCTGTGTTGATGAGAGAATCATCTACAGTGTATTCGCGTTGTTCACACTCTGTATTATGGCCAAGCATGCACGCTTAAAATAGCATCTGAATGTACGTGCAACGCGCCACTGACTTTAGACCAGGTTTTTTCTGGTCATTGGCGTAATTGTTTTCTGGAACTGCAAAATAGCACCAGGGATTGTTTGCGCCGACACACGCCTCCTTTTGCGCCAACCCGCCCAGGAAGCGCAAGTTCATTTGTTAGTTTACCGACGTGCATCTGTGGATGAAAAAAGCCCACTTTGCGCGAGTGCAAAATAGGAATGATAAATGCATCAGTGTATTTCAAGTCATTTGTGCCGGGTGCAAGATAGAGCCCATAGCCTCCATGTGCTTTCATGGACAAAAACACCATCAAAATAATTAAAACGGTTTAGAGCCATACAGTTGCTTTCAGTGAGCAAAAGATCAAGTTCGATATTCACTGAAACTTTTGATGATTTGTTTATTTTTATTTTTCAGTAATGGCTACCCTCCAGCTGCCAGCAAATAACTTGGCAAACCTGGCCATCTACCTCCAGGCACCAAACTCTACCTGACCACCAACAGCAAGAACCCATCGGGCAAAGGCAAACTGCTACTGATCCCACAGGGAGCCATTCTGAGAGCCTCACACAGCACAGGTCAGACATACACTTGCCAAATGTATCATAGGATTTGGGAACTATCATTGTCTCTCTGGACCTGTTTACATCTGGTATTAAGATGTATTTTGATGGATCGGATCACAAGTAGACGAGGGAGACACATTGAGTTACAACTGGTGTTTTCAATCCATCTCATTTTTGTGTCTCTCTGTAGGCCAGCAGTCTCAGAGTTCTGGTTCTGGAGGGTCACAGTCCTCTAGTGGTTCCTCAGGGACTGGCAGCCTGCCTTCTAATTTATCCTACACTTCTTACATCCTTAAACAGACTCCGCAGGTAATAGTCTTTGTTGTAAACTGTTTAAAATAAGATTTTTACACACTAAGTCTGTGGAATGGATGTGGAAACAGTTTAAACAACTTTAGTTTGAACATGTGTACTATTACTTTGTTCACGCAGTAACTCTTGCATGCTCTATATAGTGGGTGCTCTTGTTGTCCAAAACAGTGTCTAGTCAGCCTTTCCTGTCAGTTTGTATTATGTTAACGAAGCCACTATTGATCTTTCCAGGGCACGTTTTTGGTTGGCCAGCCAGGGGCTCTGGGAAACAGAGCTCTGGTGGTGGTCATGTGGCGTTTAACTCCTGCTTCCAGTGCTCAGCAGGCCATTCGAGTCACAGCAGGACAGAAGGCAGCCATTTTGGCTCAGGTGTGTAACAAAGGAAGGATTTAATAACACAAAATTTCCCATTCTACTTTATATAGTAGTTTTTATTATATTATATATAATAATTTATATTAAAGTTATTTTTATATAGATGGAGAATATTGGATTGGAATAGACAGGTGTTTACGTTATGCTGTAGGTTTGTTTTTACATGCAAGATAATGCAGTTGAAAGAGGTTTTGTTATTTTTTCGCTGTACCTGACCCCATTTAACTTTTAATTAGATTCAACGTGCAAGTTAGAAATTCCTGGGAAATATAATTTCTTTTTGGTGTGGTTCTGTAGATAGTGATGCAGAAAATGCTAAGATGGATTCAACAGCACATCAATTTCCCTGGCTAAAACAGCCATAGTTAGCTTCAATAAAATAAAGAAATAATATGTTAACACACACCCTCACAGAGACTCAGAAGGAGCAGGATCAGCAGTTTAGCTTCTGTATAAAAGCTAAAGTGTTCAGGGGTTTGCCATGATTTCCTCCCTCTCCATCATCGCTTTCTTGCTCTCTCTCCATCTCATTGATCTTTTTTTATCTCTTTTCTTTTTTTCACTTGCTGCACTTTCATTGGTGTTACACAACGCCTCTTTTGAAACGCTCACACTCTCTAGAGCCCTCCCTATGTGTGTGTGTGTGTGTCCTGATTATCAGATAGAGGCTAATGAGTATGCCTGCAGCTGACATTTGAGCTTTAATTCAACCTGTGAACACACGCTCATGCACATCTCCTTCCTTCTCTTACTTCCTTTCTTCTTGTTAATTATCCATTAAAATCATACCCTCATTATTCTCATCATAAAGTGCAGCACACAGGACACCATGAATTCTGCTCATAATTTTTTTAAATTAGAATTCTCCTTATCTCTTTTAGCACAGCTGAGGCTAAATCAATCATTTTCCTCTGGTCTGTTAGACCTGCTTAAATTTGTTTGTGTACAGTAAAATGGTCATATATCAATAAGCACCTGACATACTTAAATACCCTGAAGGTGGTGGTGGAGTGTTTGTGTTTGAAGAGTATTTGCTGTGTGCTTGAGAGAGAAGAAATATTAGAGGGAAAGAGATGGGCCTTAGGAACTGAACATGCAAAAATGAGTGTTAGAATGTCTTCTTGCTATATAATTCCATTTGCTTTATGTAAAAGAGATACCCGCAGTCTTTTTCTCACCCTCTTTTTAAGTCCAGTGAATATATTGGTATGAATATTAAAGCACATAATTGGCAAAGTGGTGTAGGACAACGTTTTGGTTTATATATAGAATGTATGAATATATATATTCTATATATACTGCACTTTTAAATCTAATAAAAAAATAGTACTAAAAATTAGTGCTGTCAAATTATTCAAATATTTAATCACGATTAATCGCATTAATGGCATAGTTAACTCGTGGTTAATTGCAATTAATCACACATTTATCTATTCTAAAATGAAATGAAATGAAAATGAAAAAGTGGATCGGCTTGCTTTGTGCAAATATTTTTTTATTGGAAACAACATTGACAATACTGTGTTTAATTTCACACTAAAACATTCTCACTTGGAGCAAATAATCTCTCACACAATGTATCAATAAAAGGGTGAAAGAAATACTGACGAGGTCCTGATATTGACGAGGGGGCGGATAATTCGCATCAGTTGTGTGTGTGTGTGCTTGGCCATCAATGATAGCTCAGTTCACAATGTAAAAAAAATAATAATTTGGCAACTTTTTACAAGTACACTTTCTATTCAGAATCTTATGGCATCCATTTCGCCGTCTCGTGCTCGTCATCCACTCTAACGTAACATTAACCTACTATTTGGCCGGCACACAAGTGTGTTTCCGATCTAGCTAGATCCGGTGCTTTCAGATCAGGACGTGGAATGCGCAGCACTACACCAGTTTTCAAAACTTTTTGGATGCCAAAAAGTTTCTATTGGGTGAGTTTCTAGTGGTAATCGTGAACTATTTTGAAAAGTTGTGAAATTTGATCGTGGTGTGTGGTTTAGCCATTGAAATTAATGGGTTTCATAGCACAGCGCATGCTGCGTCTTTTGCCAATACAATGTAAAATAACTATGAAGTTTGCTAGGCCAAAAAGACTGCTAATCTTTAAATTAGCAAAAAAATGAATCACGTAGAAATGGGTTTGCATTAACGCCGTTAATAACACATTTAACTGACAGTCATGTTTAAAATTAAACAAGAAAAATGTTAGCTTATGGGCCTTTCACACAGGACGCGGTATGAGCTGCGGCTGCGCTGATGAAACCCATTCATTTCAATGGCTTGTGCCGCGCGAAGACGTTTTGTTGCTGCGCCAACCAAAGCGCAAGCGCAGCGGTGCGCACCAGTGACTTGCTCGCGCGCACGCCGTGGTCAGAAGTTCAAAATAGTTTAACTTTTGCCACTGCGCTCTGTGACGACTATCAGCGCGGCCAATAAAAACGAGACATAGAAACAAACAAAATCGGAAATCAAAATGGATGAACGGCTACTACTGTCGGAATTTTCTGAGCTGTACGATACAATTTTGACATCGTCAGAAAAGCTGTGTCATGGAGACATATCTCTATTCAAGTTGGCTTGTCAGGTGTGTTTTAATATATGCATAATGTCTTCCTTTGTTGTCAGATTTAATGTTTGAATAAATGTTTTATTCTAAAAAAAGAACTGAGCTCATGATTCGTGTGTTGATTTCGATGTTATGTGTAATGTTACACGCACACACATATATACATATTTAGCGCTATATATAATATATGGCATAGCGCAGCGCAAATCACGTTGTATCTGAAGACTCAACCCAGCGGCCAGCGCAGCGCATACCGTGTCCTGTGTGAAAGCCCCTTAAGACTAGTATTTGTGAACTAAAAGCATTAAAACTAAATGTATTCGATTTTTTTTTTTTAACTTCTTTCTCTTAATGTTTGATTGACAGGTCGTGGGGGGTCTCAAGGTTCTCAGGTGAAGCTGTCAGACGGCTCAGTGAAGATGGTAACAGCTGCAGCAGCAAGTCACCTAAACAAACCTGGCACAACAACCCTGAGAATGACGGGAGGTGTCATTACAGCCACAAGCTCTACCCCAACAACACCCAGTTCCACGCCAACCTCTCAACAGGTAAGAGATGTTTCTTTTTTTTCTACATTGTCTGACAAGGCTTGACGCATTTACTCGAGAATTGACGCACATGTTAGGTAGCTTAGTCGTTATCATCATTCTGTTTCTTTGACATGATAGAAACTTGTGTTGTGCATGGGTCTCAAAGTTAATATCTTAAGTTATTTTGACCTATAGGCCCTGTAATGTTTTTCCCTTTACAGTCAGCAGAAACCACTGGAGCATCCTCCTCTCAGCCATTACCTCAGACAGCTAAAGCACCACCACAGCACCCTGTGCTTGTAGCTGCCAATCAAGCTGCCGTGATCAGTGCGGCTAAGAATGCTAGCTCTGCCGCCAATACAGCAAAGAGTTCTGCTTCTGGCACTGGGGCTGTAGTCACAGTTGCCAAGACCGTCAACATGCCTCTTATCAGTCTGTCAAAGGGTGCGGGGTCGTCTGTAGTGGGCGGGTCCAAAAGCTGCAGCCCTTCATTGGTTACTGCAGCGTCACTGATTGGGGGAGGAACTTTCAGCGGGAAAACTGCTACCACCATCTCAGGTAACCAGTCATCTGCTGTCCAGAGTTGCCAAATATTTTGACCTTAAGGTGCGGTCACAATTACCATTGTTCAGGAATCCAAATAATCTGGAATTTTGCGTGAGAACGAAAGATTTCCCCACACAGATTTAGTTATGGGTTGAAGTTGGTGATGCGAATTTGCAGTTTTGACCAACAGAAAGCTGCTTGGTTTGAAACTGACGTCTTTGTGAGCTGTGCTTCATACATCACTACATTATTGACAATAGACAATGGACCTCTTTTGCCCACAGAATTTCGCTAATATGATCAACACCTTTAGAATGGCAAACTGCTAAAGCTCCCATGGACTACTCTCACAGATCACAAATGTAATTATATGAAATGTAATCTAATGACTGAATGGCCTTGACCATTAGCTTCAGGAGTGAAATAAATCTTTCTCAACACTGAATTAGGGGTGTGTGTGTGTGTGTGTGTGTGGGGGGGGGGGGGTGTCAAAGTATTGTAACTTTATGATTCATGAATGTAAAAATTAAAATTGGTTGACATATTGGATAATGCAAGCTGTCCCCACCCCCTTTCTGAACGAATTGCTGTAAAGTTCATTAATCCATTGCTTGAAATGCTTTATTTGTTTCATTTTTTGGTCACTGTTTAGTGTTCACCATTATTCTCTTCATGTGCAGGAATGTTGAAGTTGCACCCAGCTCAGTCCAGTTCCCAGCAAACGGTTCTCACCATCCCAGCCAATCAGCTGAAGCAGCTCAGTGGGGCAGTGGGTCCTCTGCGCTGCAGACCATCTTGATGCCTGTTGGCAAAGGTAACAGCACTCTGTTCCTCTATACCCACACAGCCTTACTCACACTCCTGATCTCTACTGTCCAGAAGGCTGTGAGTCTGTGTAATATATAGGACTGCAACAGAACGATTATTTTGATAATCGATTAATCTAGCGATTATTAGATCGATTAATCGACTAATCATCGATTATTTGGAAGAATGTTTTAATCAAACAGATCTCAATCCCCATTGACTACCATAGTAGGAAAAAATACATTCCATGGTAGTCAAAGGGGATTTAGATCTGTTTGATTAAAACATTCTTCCAAATATCTTCCTTTGTGTTCAGCAGAACAAATAAACACATAGAGGTTTGGAACAACGTGAGGGTGAGTAAATACTGACAGAATTTTCATTTTTGGGTGAACTAACCTTTTAAGTTTGGAATGATTATTCAGCTTTTTCAATTAGTTAAAACATTGAGTTATACATATCCTTACTATAAAATAAAAAAGAAAATCAGTTCAGCTTTTGAAATAGTGGTTTTATGAACTTGGAGCCAACTAAACAGGTCATTCTCTTTTAAGTTTAACTCAAATCACACACAAATGCTCTCTAAGCATTGTTTAATAAGCCCACTGCTTTTCATAGAACTGAAACAGAAAAAGTGTCATTACTTCAGGACACAAAAAGGGTAAAATATTAATCTGCAAACCATTATTAAAGATATAAAATTACAATCGTTTTTTTACATGAGAATTGAGCTGACAGAGATGTTCTCATTCACCTTTTAATTTACAGAATGAAAAAGAAAAATGTAACTGCCATGATATTATTCCTAACATCTCCTTTTGTAAGTCTTCATGATTATGGAACAAAATACAGGCGAGTGATACGACTGTAATACCTAATAGTGTTCTAATAATAAAAACAGCCCTGACTCCTAAGCTCAATTAAGCTTTATTCTATGCAAAATAAATCATCATATTACTGTAATTATATTATTATTGATGATATTATTACTATAAGTAGTATTGCATGATCTAATAAAGAGATTTACCACTAGTTTAGTTAGCTCCAGCTGGAGAACACTTGATTCTCGGATTCAGAGTTCGGATTCGTTTGCACTCCGTCATAATTCGCGCTGTTTTTTTTTCTTTTACCGCACTTGCATTTATAAAGGGCTGCATTTACACTCTAGCGCCAAAGCGCCGTAGCGGTCGAAATCGCGATATTGCACGCCCTTACATTAGGTCACGTGAGATAAACGACTACTCGACAACAAAGATATTTGTCGACAATGTTTTATTGTTCGACGTTGTCGACAATGTCGACTAATCGTTGCAGCCCTAGTAATATAGTAAAATTAGATTATTTATTTTCAACTTCATGCTCTAGTTAACTGCCTTGACACATACGCTCTCTTCCAAGGCTGTCAACCCAAAGATTGATGGTTCAAATCATGATTCATCACAATTGTGATCTTAAGCAAGGCACTCTTGCATGTTGTGATGGGCTGTTTCAGGTTGTGGTGTTATAATTCTCCCAGCCTTCATGAACTGATGTTTTTTGTCAGCTGTGTTAAGCCTGCAAGATTTTATGTATCAGAGATATTTGTTTTTGTTAAGCATTCTTCAGCGATGACAGTAATTGTTGAACAGAGCTCCAGAGATGCTCTCCTGTCAGATATGTCAGTTTTCATTTTCTCATTTCGTGCTCTCTTTTTCTGGTTGCTTTGTTTTAGATTGATCTGTGAGGCACCATGGAGGCAGAAGCTGCCTCAGTTTAGTTTATTTTGCGTTGAATAAATACAGTACATTAGAGCAGGAAGGACAGGCCATTTCCTGTAACAATATGCAAGCTGTTGTCATAGTGATAGAGAGCATAAACATAAAACAGAATAAAAACCACTTTAATGCTACCTTAGGCCATGTGTCCACCAAAGCGTTTTTAGCCAGCTAAAAACTCTAGACTCTCTGCTGAAAACGCCTAGCTGTGGGCGCTTGAGAGCTGTGGGCGCTTGAGGCGCTTCGTTGCTATGATACTGAATATCCACAGCACAGTTTACTTAACTGATTTCATATACAATTTATTTCTTGCTACAAATTTCTTTTTCATCCATTTTGTTCGGTTGGCTTTTGATCGGTGTGGTATTTGTCCTGCCCCTCCTCCACTATGATTGGATGGCTGGGAAAACAGTGACCGTGATGAGCGCTGCAGTTTTACCCAGTTGAACATTTTTCAACTCTCGGCGACCCTGTAAAGACACCAAGCGCTCAGCACTTGAAAAAAAAAAGCGTAAAAAAAATGCTCAGCGCCGTCTTGTTCACCAG
This sequence comes from Hybognathus amarus, assembly GCA_030378365.1. NCBI lineage: Eukaryota > Metazoa > Chordata > Actinopteri > Cypriniformes > Leuciscidae > Hybognathus > Hybognathus amarus. Next base: position 66,846 of record JAQIUQ010004565.1, read on the forward strand.
CGCGGTGCTCCCATTGAAAACAATTGAAAAAATACGCCAGCTGTGTTAAAAAAAACGCTTTGGTGCACACACGGCCATAGTCTTGTTTTTGTGTAACGAATACCCTCATGTCACGATTCGATACATTTCACAATACTGAACTCGCGATAATGTTATTGCAATAATCCAAGACATATGGTAAAAGGTTAACAAAAAAAATTTACTGTTGTTGATTTAAAATGCTAAATTTGATATTACATTGTGGGTTTAAATGAATAGGCTTGGACTTGGTGCTTTTAACCCAAGGACAATGGTGACACCAGAATAAAAATATTCATGATTCTTAAGCTGAAAATACAGAATTATTTCTGACTAGATATAATTAAAATATTGTTGGCCACTTTTTTACTGGTAACGTAAGACATTTGGCATTATTAGGACCCCCAAATATTCCCCATTGCATAATTATACGTCACATTATTACAGTAATTTTTATTTTGGGGGGACTATCCACGATACATATTGTCACTATCCACGATACGTATGGTTGCATTGTTGTATTGCGATATATTGTTACACCCCTATAAATTAGCTGTAGGCATGGGCTATATGAACAAAATGTAACTTCACAAAATGAAAAATTTCCAGATAACAATATATAGTATTTTTATAGTATAATTATTTATTTATTTCATTAAAAACACAAGAAACCGAAGATATAAATGAAATAAGCCTGGTAAAGGAGTTGTATTTAAGATGTTTCAAAATTGAACATTCTTCACTGTATGAATTAAATCTACATTAATTCGGCACTTAATATTTCTGCACTGATGATATATTACATACCATGATATAGCAAAATCTCTATTGATAGACATGCAATGGATTTAGTTTAATAGTTCTTAACATAGTCCACCCAATCTAGTTACTAAAGTCCCCCTGTGGTCACTAATTGTAACCCTTAAAACTCAACTTTGATCACCAAAATGGTGTATTTAATGTTTTTTTTTCCTGTGTATTTTTTTTTTAATTCAGGCCTTAAAATAGCTTGAATGTAACTCTACACCCTTGCTTCATGTAGTATATGTGGATCCATGTTCCATGAATATGCAACAAGCCCCACCTACACTCACTCATACAGGCTTGTCTAAAATGGTAATGCGAAATCAGTATGGTAATGCTTTTTGTGTATCACTCTCTTAAACATCGGACATATAGCTGATATTAATATGATTAGCTTTTGCTTGACTACATCTAATAATGTGTTGCTAATGTTTCGTAAACCATGTTCCCATTCGCCATCTCTGAGTCAGACTGCTCCCTTCTAAAAATCAGTGTCTTTAGAAATGCTTTGAACAATTCAGAACGTCTGTGGAGAAAGGCATTTAGTTCATCATAACATCGTAATATACATCATATACATAATTCACCCGCTATATTGCTAAATGTACCCGGTTTTTTCATATCAACAGAAAAAATATACTGGAATATAGTGTGATATGCTAAAGCCCACCCACACATTGATGTGATTGGTTACAAGGTATTTTGTGAGGTTAGAAACACCGGCGATTTCAAACAGCTTGTGTGAGCTGTAAATGTCTTTGGTTCACTGTAGTTTTAAGGAGAAAATACTCAGCAATCGTGTTGACTGATGAATTTCTTAAAGCATTTTAAAATTTAGAATTTTGGGATTCGGATCGGTTTTGAAAAAGCAGTATCGTTGCATCCCTAATTTGTAATTTATTTGATCTTTTTCAGGGTTCTTTGATGAATAGAAAGTTCAAAAGAACAGCATTTATTAAAAATACAATCTTTTGAAACATTATGAATGCCTTTACGGTCACTTCTGATAAATGTAATGCATCCATTCATTTCTTAAAAAAAAATTAAAATGAACTGATTCCAAACTTGTGAACGGTAAAGTAAACCTGTGTGTGTTTGTGTTTCAGTTGTGCAGTCTGGTGCTAAAGCATCTAGCAGCAACACAACCACGAGTGGAACTGCTTCCTCAGCACCCACACCTGTAGCTCAAGGTAAGACACTCGCACACATTCAAACAGTGGAAATAACATCAAGGAGTTATATGTGTATAGCTGTTCAATCCACTGAGTTCAAACTTTTTCTTTACCTCGGTTGTGCTTACCTTGTTACATAGTTAAAACTGAACCTGGTTTGGTTGGCCTCACTTGTCCAGACTCCAGTTCCCCAACAATCTGCCCCAGCCACTTCAACACCAACCCCTGCTTCATTGCCGACAACCCCTGTATCCACAGACACAGCTGCTATTAAAGAAGAACAGGGCATGGAGTCAACACATGAACTCATCAAGTAAGAAGCGCACACACAATTGTGTGTCGCCCTGATCTGTCTGAATATAAGGTTTCTACATGGGGCATTGACACCCATAGACTTGCACATTCACCAAATTTTTAATTGCACATGGTCATGGCAACAACCAGTCAGTAATAATACTAATGCAGTTCTTGACATTTTCTGAAGTAAACACAATTTTATTAATTACTCTATTCTAATTTACCATGCAATTTTTCTGACCATTTCACAATCTCATAACACTATTGAGTAAAACAAAATTGACAGATGTTTATTGTCTTTTTTATTATGCAGTGCCTAGTCTTCAATCTAGTCTTCAAACTCACAATTAAAGTAATAATCAAAAACACAGATGTGCTGCTCAATATCAGTGCAGGAAACTCTTATTTAAATGTTTTGTAATATATAATAATATTTGTGAACATGTTTGTTGAAAAATTGTCAATCTCTCTCAGCACGGAACACATAGAAAACATGACACAACTTCTGACAGTCATAGTGAAGAAATTTCCTCTGATTATCCCTGAGAAAAGTAAGTTTAATTTCACATATTTCAGCATATCTCCTTCAGCATATTTCACCCTAGTGAATTTCTAATTGCATGTTATTCATCCATACATGTACTGGTGTTCAAAAGTTTGGGTTTGGTAACATTTAACAGTTTTTTTTAATAAATCTCTCACCAAGAGACTTATATATGCTCGCTCAAGCATTTATTTGATCAGTAAATGCAGTCATAGTCAATACAGTAAAAACATTAATGTTGTAAAATATTAGTACTATTTTCTATTTTAATATATTTACATTTAAATTGATGGTTGAGCTGAATCTTCAGCATCATTACTCGCCTTTAATGCACATGATTCTTCAGAAATCATTCTAATATGCTGATTTGGTGCTCAAGAAACATTTCTTATTATTATCAGTGTTGAACATTTTTGCTGCTTAATATTGTGGAAACCTGATGGTGATGGCGCAGTGGATAAGACACATGCCTTTGGTGTGAGAGACCCGGGTTCGAATCCACTGTGAGACACCAATGTGTCCCTGAGCAAGACACTTAACCCCTAGTTGCTCCAGAAGCGTGCGACCTCTGACTTAAATAGCAATTGTAAGTCGCTTTGGATAAAAGCGTCAGCTAAAGGAATAAATGTAAAACCTTGAATCAGTTTTTTCCATGAATTCTTTTGATGCTTAGAAAGTTAAAAAGAGCAGCATTCATTTGATATAGAATTTGATCTTTTTTTTTTACAGTATAATAATCTTTTCTTTTAAGTGTTCTTTTTTTCATAGCCCTTCCAGTAAAATGACAGGTCCACCTTGCTTCAATCATTTAGTCCACTTAAATAATGTAAATGTACCTAAGCCAGACCAACAGAGATATGTGTGTGTGTCTGTGCTTTACAGATGAGGACTCTCATCCGTTCTGTGCCACCTCTGTGGATCTGTACTACTCATGGAACATTGGCAAACGCAGAGCTGCAGAGGTACAGAAGTTTTTGTGTTTGTATCTGGTCTGGGTGCATCTGTAAGCTCTGTTGGATTTTGTTCATTTACTTTGTTTCTTTCTCTCTGTGTAGTTGCAGCGAGCAGTGGCTGTGCGTCGTGTGTGTGCTGATCTGTTAGAAGGAACACCTCGGCTTCAGGCCCTCACCCCACCCAGAACTAAAGAGGTGCTCCGCTGGTGCCGTCTCCGGGGTTACACACCCCCTGACCCTGAACCCCAGCACACAGAGGAGGACTCCATTGAGGACATACTCACACAGATCGACAGTGAACCGGGTGAGTGTGTAGCTTATGTAACGTGTGTGTGTGTGTGTGTTTGAACCTGTGATTGAGGTTAATTCATCATGGCCTGTGTCTCTCTCAGCTATCCAGAGCTTTGACTTACACAAGGCTTGGCACAGACAATGCAGTAGTGTTCTCTCTCTTTATTTTCCAGTGATGGCGCATTAGCCTGTATAATGATGTCAGTATTCAGAGATGGACATTAATTCAACTCTCAGAATCTATAGTTCAGACATAAGCAGCTGAAATTAAGCATCAGCTCTGCTTCAATCCCTACTGAGCTTCCTACCTAGACAGCATTTTAAAGGGTTAGTTCACCCAAAAATGAAAATTCTGTCTAGTATTAACTCACACTTCATGTTGATCCAAACGTCTATGTGTCTATTTGTTCTGCTGAACACAAAGGAAGATATTTGGAAGAATGTTTTAATCAAACAGATCTCAATCCCCATTGACTACCATAGTATGTATTTTTTCCTACTATGGTAGATCTGTAACCTGACTCCGCCAGATGGATTTGCTCCGCATATCCATCTGGAAACTCTTTCGTTGAAGTAGTTTTGGTAAGGGCGAAAATACTGGTTAGCTGATTGGCCTATGTTGGTGATAGACGGGCCAAATCAACCAATCAGATCAACGAAGCACATGACGTACTAACTTGCTGCTGCAGGTAAAGGCTCGTTAGCTCAGCAAATAAGCAACATGTCGGCAAAGGATATTTGCCGTTTATGTAACTACAATTTGCGAATAAAAGGCACCATTTCAGCTGCCCGGTCCATATTTCACAAGAAGGATGCAAGAGAAAAAGCATTAGCGAGCGGCTAAAAGAATTAGGACTACCGCTGTCTGAAAATGTTTCTAGATCGCGTTACTTCCGCTTGATTGCGTCACACCTCAACCCGCCTCAAAGCCAACGCTGATTGGACGTTCGTTTGGTGAACTGCTCCCAAATTTTCTTTAACGGAAAGTATCCAGACTGATCTGCGAGTGAAACCTTGAAAGCTCGCGAGATCAGGATGGTCTCGCGAGGCTCAGTAGATCTGTTTGATTAAAAGATTTTTAGAGGTTAGCATTTTTAGAGGTTCATAGAGGTTTGGGACAACATGAGGGTGAGTAAATACTGACAGAATTTTCATTTTGGGTGAACTAACCCTTTAAGGCATCTTAGTTTCTGTATGCTCTAGATGCTGTTACACACAGTTTGCTGCCTCATAATAATAAGATATCAAAATGTCGCTGCTTTATAACAAGCCTAGTTTTAGATTATGGGAGGAACTTCTCGTTTGGGTTTAATTTACAATATATGATCATATATCCCATGAATAATTCACTGGAATGGACGGAGAATCTCTTGTTTTTCTCCCTAAATCCTAAATTTTTTTCCAGATTTGCTTTCACACAGATGCTTTAATGTAATTGTCCCCCCTTTCACTTCTAATCCCCATTAGTAATGTTTACTGGAATGTTTCTAAAGCAGGTAAATACAGTATTAAGGAAATCACTCTGAAATATTATCACTCAAAGTTGCAGTTAATGAATATTTTAGATGAAGGCAGCGCATGTTACATAATACAGACTGTAATAATAATATTATTACAGTGATATTGAGCATGTCCGTAATATTGCTGTAGAAATAAGCAATGAAAAGTTTTTGGGGCTATTTATTGTCTGTTGTAGTAATTTGTTAATGCATTTACACTGTTACATTTCCTTTTAATATTCAATGGAATAATGTCATCTCATTGTACCCAGTTTATGAAAACATTCATTGTTGAGAAATTTTTGCTGATTGTTTACAGTTTAGTTGAAGTTACATGGGGCGTAGGAAAAATTTGGATTGTGAAGCTTATTTTAGCAACAAAATATGCAGCCTTTCATGCAACTTTTGCAGATAAACAACATTGTGATAAACTGATGGTGAATCCAAGAAGGAAAGTGTTGATTGTGCATATATTTTATTTGGTACTGAAAATTGTCGCCCAAATGTTGTTTTGTTTGTTTTTCTAACAGAGGGTTGAGTCATTAGCTTAGCTATGTGCTGACATCATCATACTCTATTGGGATCGAGTGTGAGCCATAATGCGCATTACGAGCGCTGTTTGTTTGAACAGAGTGACCACTAATGGAGATGTTGTCCATAAGGAGTGTTTTTAAATTAGTCACTAATGAGGTTCATTTTCAGTTAGCATGCTGCCTTAGAAAATATCCTGTGTAGACCGTAGCTCGATAAGGACTGGAGTCATGTGCTTTCTTCATTCATGTACTTTCTTAGGTTGCTTTTTTGGAGTTGTTGTACAGAGTAAAATATCCTTGGGTTTGTAAAAGGCACTATAAAAACTATTAATAATTATAATACATTCATATGATAAACAAGATTATATACAAACTATTATTATTAATAACAATTATTACTAATATGTTCATTTTAATTATTAGGCAAAATACAAAAGATTATTATTGATTGTGAATAAATAAATAATAATATTGTTTGTAACCAAGCCATAATATAGATCTAAGAGTATTGTTTGTTTTTGTTGTGTTTGTGTAGCTCTACTAGCTGCTTGTGAGTAGTTGTGTGCTGTTTTACACTTAACACGTTTCTGTGTGCGCTTGTTAGAGTGTAGCTCGACTTTGACGGGCTGTGAGGAGTTGTCTCAACGTCTGGAGCAACTTCAGAAGATTCTGAAGGCGGAGCCTGATGAGGAAGATAAAGAGCCTCTTGACATCATCAGTGTGAAAGATATAGATGCTGCCAAGGTCAAAGTCAAACTGGAACAGGAAGAGGCCGAACAGGAACCCAAGTTTTTCTTGGGACGCTGCCCATCGACCCAGTTCGTCAGAGACACAGCGGAGCAGGTGAGTGACATTGAAATTTTCTTTGACTTGCCTCTTGTGTGTTTGACTGTCAGACATGTAATGATGAGTGTGTGTTAGATCGGCGTCACACTGCAGCAGGTGGAGGTGGAGAAGAACGTGTTTGCTCCTGTCGTGGAGACCATGGTTCTTAAGGTAAATAGTCTGAAATTCTGCTTTTGTTTGTCAAATTTATATTTTCTGAAAAATGTTTCCTGTTATAATTTGATAATGCATTTTCTAACATGTCAGTTCTGAATGTTGTGTAAATCTCTTCATAGGCTGTAGAGCAGTTTGCCAATGAAATCCTCAGGGAGTCTTTAGCAAATGCCCATGGGAAATCCCAGCAAAACAGGTCAGTGTGTCCGCCCGTATGCCAGTACAAGATTAATCAGGACAGATGGGTAAACCAGCAGGATTCAGAGTAAAAGTAGGTTTGTTCTTTTCAGATGGAGCTTGTAGCATTATTTCTTGGTCAATTTTAGATGAACTCTGAGCATTGAACTTCATCTAATGTGATTCCATCATGATTGTGGGAAAGTGTTTTATGATAATGTGTAATTATCAGAGCACTGAGAGATAGCTCATTAAAATCCTGATTTATTTGAGTTGTAGAGCAGTTAAGCCCAGCCCTGAGAGAGAGAGAAGAGATCGGCTCTGTGCTGCTCTACTTACTCAGCACATCTGCTTTCGTACGACACACACCACCACACACACACAGGCTTTTATACATTCTTTCTGTAACTGCCTTTTATAGTGTTGATCAGTCAGAGCTAGGAACTGGTCAATATCTCATACATTAACAGAAAGCAGCAGTTTAACAATACTCTGAGACCACTTATTTAATGATCAAAGTTTAATAGCCCATTATACCAGAGATAGCAAATGTACCATGAGTTTTCTCTCTCTTTCCCATTCTTGTTTCATCCGTCTCTTCTTGTCTCCACAGAACTCCGAGAGAGATATCGGCTATGGATGTGCATCAGGCCATTAGCTCTATTCCCACCTGTGATTTTCTGACTAATAGGTAATTTTGCTCTCATTATAGACTTCTCTATATTTTCTTTTTTCTCAACTATCATCAGCGTCTATCATCAGTGTTCCCATTGGTCTGGAGCAAGCTGGAAACGTGAGGGCATTTTATTGCAGCTTTATTTATTATATAATAATGTGGTAACACTTTACAAAAAGGTTCATTAGTTCACTACATTAGTTAACATTAACAAATAATGAACAATACTTCTTTCAGCATTTGTTAATCTTTGTTAATGTTAATTTCAACATTTACTAATACTTTATTAAAATCTTGTTAACATTAGTTAATGCACTGTGAACTAACATGAACAAACAATGAACAGCTAGATTTGTATTAACTAACGTTAACAAAGAATAACAAATACAGTAACAAATGGTTAGTTCATGTTAGTTAATGCATGAACCAGGGCTGTAGTACTAAAAATACGGTCTTCGGACTAAAAATCCGGACTGAGAGACCGAGTTTTTCTATGGTCTCGGACTCTGTCTGAACTCGACGGGTATTTGGACTCGGACTTGTCTGGTCTCGGCCACTGGTCTTGCCAAATATGGCGTTGTGGTTTTGAAGCCGAGTCCAACATTTTCGTATGCATGTTCATTTATTACTAGCCTACTCAGGGTAACGTTAACTCAGAAAATGCCCAAATTAACCGACCAAGTGCTCACTACTGAGCGGACGCGTCTTCTCATGCTGTTACTATACTGGGTGTTGCGCACAATTCTAATGATTCCCGACAGGTCTCCCATTTATAATGTGGGATATTTCCGCAGATCGTAATCCACACAGATTATAAAATCAAATCATTCTTTTAATAACTATCTGCCAGACGCAATTTCACAAACCGCGTGAGTGTTCAGCGTTATCGCGTCTTCTCTTCTCTCATGTGTTGTGGAAGGCGCATACAAGCGCTGCCGCAATAATCACACTCGGACATGACGGAATATTCACTTGCATTCGAGCCAGTCAGCGCATTGTGAATAAAGCTTAACATTTGCACGTCTTTTTAAGTCTTACCAGTTTTAACATTCAAGTAATTTTAAACTATCAGTCCCTTGCACGCTCTCCGGGATGACTATGCGCACATTCATTGAAAATCCGCCTCAAGAACAGCTGGCCAGTAACAAAAGTTATTTTTCACGGATTAGCTATATTGCTTTAACACTCAGAATAAGATATCAATTTCGGTCTTCGTGAGTATAATCTAAACATCAGTTCGGTTTTGTCTTTAATAAGCATAAAACGACATGCCAGTATAAACAGAGAATCTATGCTCTTAGCTCTTAAAGTGACAGAAACCATATGTGTCGTTCATTCATTTGTCAGTTCAAAACAAGGAAAAGAGACTTAAGTTAAAGGAATCAGGATTAGCCTATGTGTTTAATTTATTCAGGACTAAAATACTATCCAGTGTTATTTTCCATTTGATTACTTTATTCAGTTTCTGTCTATGAACACTAGTGTAGACCTATTCAAAAACATTTCTCTTTATTTGTCTTTATTTGTATCTTTATTGTATTTATTTGTGTAACTTTTTTCGAGTTAATTGACTATTTAAATCAAGCCTTGTGTTGTGTGATTCTAACAACATTACCCCATTGTAAAAAAATGCAATGAAGCACAAACATTTAAGCAACATGAATTTAAAAATTTTGTTTGGCAAAAATGAAGTTCAGGCCCTGAAGACTTTTTTTTCCCTGTCCTGGACTCTGGTCTGACTCGGACTTGAACCTTTTTGGACTCGAGTCTTGACTTTAACTTCGGTTTCTGACTTGTAGGTTTTGGACTTAGTCCTGGTCTTGGACTTGTCTTGGACTTTGACAAAGGTGGTCTTAACGACAGCCCTAGCATGAACTAATGTTCAATAGATGAACCTTATTGTAAAGTGTTACCAATAATGTGAGACAGCAATGTGTCCCTGAGCAGACACTTAACCCCTGTTGCTCCAGAGGCATGTGACCTCTGACATATATAGCAATTGTAAGTCGCTTTGGATAAAGCGTCAGCTAAATGAATAAATGTGAATGTAATTTCTCTGTCTCTGATAGGTACATGGGCATCATGGTGAAGGATGAAAGCCACGCTGACTGACTTCACCTCTTGGCATCTGACCACAGACGACACAGGTGGAATGTCACACACGATCTCATTCCCCTCACATTGTGTAAAGATGGAGAATGTGCAAGGGCTGATCAATCACTGGCACAAATATCCTCTGACTTGCCCGCGTCGTAATTTGTTACGAATGGCCGCTGCGTTATGTACAAGAGTACTGAGCTCAAGGGAAAGATCACCAAATGGATAGTAACGTAATCTTGGCTACATCACTCTATTTATAATTATTTTTCATGCTTTTTTCATGAATTCTGATATTTATGAACTCAGGGTCCTGTATGTTAATGTAACCATCAGTACAATAACTACAATACAGTTATCTCTTCAGAAATGAGCAGGTACAGTAGATGCTTCATGCAGCAAATCTATTAACCGCTCTTCCATGATTTGAGCTTCACATTGAGACCCTCAATCTCTGATTTTAAAACTCATGATCACATGACCTTGCTCTGCCGTTGACACAGAATCGTTTAGCTTATGTTAGTATTAAAGGAATGAGTTCACACAAAAATGACTATTCTGAAATTAACTCATTCTCATGTATTTCCAAAAGTTTTGGGTATTACTTAAACCAGAAATGCAGACATGAAACGAGCCATTGAACAATACAGAAAACTGTACTTTATCGAGCAGGAGTTATTTGGAGAAGGTAATTACTTTTTATTGTGTAGCTTACAGTATGTGAAATCATCCTTGTTCGTTGTCTTTTTTTTATGATCTTTTTTTATCATCTTAAATGATCTTCTCATGTGGTTTTAAGAACTTTGGGTGGAGTTTGAATGTCCTTTTTGAGTCACAGTAGGGCGAAGAATGTGTAAGAAAAGTCTTAATCTTGCCGTTTTCAGTAAGAATCTGTCTCGTACACTAGGATTTATGAAGGATTGAACGTCAGTGAGGGTGGAAGTTTTTGTTTGTTTCCTTTTGGGGCGTTTGAGGAAAATGTGCAGATATACAGGAGGCATTTGTGTGGTTTTTGTCATGTCATACAACTAGCCTCGGTTTCTGTGTGTGCTTAAAACACATCAAGAATTGTTTTGAGTGCGTTTGTGTGGATGAGAGAAATGTATTTCTCTCTTTATTCAGTGTTCATGTCAGTCATGACTTCTGGATGTTTTACCTTTACATTGTGTATCAGGAAATAACTATTCTTGTATTAAAAACTAAGATGGATCCATTTGTCCTAATTTATTCTATTCTTTTCCAACCGCCAGTGCAAATGAAATGTCACATAGCAAAACGGTGACCTTCAGTGAGACGCATGTGTAAGCAGATTTAGCCACTTTTTCAAGGGTTCTACAGAAAATGTAAAAATCGCATTGATTTGTAATTGCTTTTTGTCACACTTTAGTTTAGGGTCTAATTCTCACTATTAACTATGACTTTTGCCTCAGTAAACTCCTAATTACTGCTCATTAATAGTTCAGTAAGTTACTCAAGTTAGGTATGTAGAATATGGCCTTGCAGAATAAGTCTGTGTCCTTCCTTATAAGTACTAATAAACAACTATTAACCAAGTAATATGCCTATTGTAATATGCAACTATTTAATAGTATAGAATAGGGCCTAAACATAGTGTTACCTTTTTTTATGTTGCCTTAGAAAGAGTTTAATCGATTTAATGGACATGAAAATGTCTCTTGTAAATAGTTATGCTCTGGAATTGAATATTTAGCTCACTCTAAATTACCATTAATCAATGCAATTTCTATAAAAAAATACATTTTAAACACTTTGAAATGCCTCTTGTAAATAGTCATGCTCAGCACTTTCCTTTTACTCTGAATTTCTCATTATTGCAGTTTTTTTCCTTCATTTTTTTTCCTTATTTATTGGCATAAAAGTGTTAGTTACAAGGACATGTGACTAATAGTAAATAGTACTAACCCTGTTTTTAAATCAAATATTTGTAAGATGTGAATCAGCCAAATATGAAATAAATTTTAAGAATGTAATTTTTATTTAAACAGATGTGCCTTATTTTTCCCATTTATCTCTCAGACCAAATTTACAACAAAAAAATCTCAGAAATCAGTGAAATATTCTTTAATGTGTTAGTCTTTATGTGCGTTTGATAAAGGGTAAGGGAGTCTGGAGCAGGAAAGGGGTGATTGGAAGTACCAGGCGTCATCAGGCAGACATTAACAGATCGATAAAGGCAGACCAACATCATCACTATATACAAAGTAATGCTATTAACAAGGCTTGTACAGGATACACACACCCAGACATGAGTTACTAGACTACATTTTTCTTTTTAAAACATTTCTAATTGTGCATATTCAATCGCTTCATTAAACGAAACATGCAGATACTCATTTCAGCGGGGACAGGGTGAGCTCAGCAGAATGTGAGGCCTTAACTTTCTCACACTCTTTCTCTCTCTCTCTCTTAAACCTGATCCGTCTTACTAACATATCATTCAAGTAAATGGTTGGCATTTGAAGCATATATTTCACATTGTGTAAATTTCCAGCAAAAATCCTGTAGTTCTGTAATTTCGTGAGAATGATTTAGTTTTACTGATTTCGCTCTTCACAAGCTCTTGCATTAAAACCATCTCTTCATCCTTCAGGCATTTTCTTCCTCTGATTATCCTCTCAGAATAACATTCACTGGTCTCTTTAGACATTCCTTTTCAAAATGGTCTTCTCTTCTAGTGAAAGGCTGAATCAGATGAGAGTGTGGTGAGCTTGATGGATCATATGTTGAAGATCCTGGATTTGCTTTGAAAGACGGCAGATGGATTTGGTGACAGTTTCAGTCTTCGGCTCCTGTTACACAAAAACATTTTGTTAAAATCATGTAAAAAAAAATCAAATTAAACAAAAATGTCAAAATCTGTTTAAAAAAAACTCAAAAAAGTTCATAAATAACATTTTTGTTATTTAGAGGTTGGTAAAATCTTTTAAAGGGATAGTTCACCCAGAAATGAAAATTCTGTCATTAATTACTCTTCATATGAATTGAGCGGTTTAGTCCAAATTTTATGTAGAGACTTTAATTGAATTTAGGCTTTTATTGACATATAAACATTGATTAGTGAACATAAACAGAAGGTCAACTGAACCTGCTTGACGTGAAGTGCAAGAACAAACCTTGTTGGTTTTTGTGAACGCTTAAAGCTACACTGTGTGATTTCCCCCCATCTAGTGGTGAAAAGGTATATGACCATCCAGTGAATATTAGTTTCTGTTCCTCTCAATTCCGAATTTCGTTTTAACTCCTACGGTTGGCAATGTAGTCCAAGATTAAGATGGCTTCCGGTTCAGACCTCGTCCATGAGTGTTTAACTCGAACGTAAACGCGAAAGGTGAAGCTTTAATTAACGGGTATGTCCCTCTTTGGCTAATGTACTTTCAAGATGGAGGGGCAACATGGCGACCGAACATTAGAACCCCTTACCCGTATGTATTTTCAATGGCATATTATACACTCACGAGAATACTTAATTACTTGAACGAAGTAAATATACATTAATGAGACACGTATATTTTTGAAAAAACTAAGTGTTTTTTCTAAGAATAAACTAAGAGTTAAACAGTGTAGCTTTAAACTGCCTAACATGAGAATGAACCTCATTGGTTCTCGCACACCAAGTGAACATATTTGAGCTTCCGTTTACCACAACTGATGTGTCGTGTTGATGAATCTTTACATATGAATAAAAGCCTAAATTCAATACTGTTCACCATATAAAGCTCTTGAGTCAGAAAATTCAGAAAATTTCAGAAAATCCTCATATAGCAAACTCTTCTTAGATGTCAATGAACAAATCTTTTTCTGAGTCAGTTCGTTTGTTTCGTTCGTTGAATGAACCAAATGACTCAAAAGGATTTGTAGGTCGGCTCATATATCTATATTGTTTGTCACCGGTTCTGTTCATAATTTTTATGGACAGAATTTCTAGGCGCAGCCAGGGGCCGGAGGGTGTCAGGTTTGGGGACCACGCGATTTCGTCTCTGCTCTTTGCGGATGATGTTGTCGTGTTGGCCCCTTCAGCACCAGCACCTTCAGCATGCACTGGGACGGTTTGCAGCCGAGTGTGAAGCGGCTGGGATGAGAATCAGCACCTCCAAATCCGAGGCCATGGTCCTCAGTCGGCAAAAGGTGGCTTGCTCACTTCAGGTGGGTGGAGAAATCCTTCCTCAAGTGGAGGAGTTTAAGTATCTTGGGGTTTTGTTCACGAGTGAGGGAAGGATGGAACGGGAGATTGACAGACGATTCGATGCAGCTTCTGCATTAATGCGGTCGATGTACCGGTCTGTTGTGAGTGAAGAAGGAGCTGAGCCGTAAGGCAAAGCTCTCGATTTACCGGTCAATCTACGTTCCTACTCTCCACCTATGGTCATGAGCTTTGGGTCATGACCGAAAGGACACAGAGTCCCGGATACAGGTGGCCGAAATGAGCTATGTGGCTGGGCGATCCCTTGAGAGATAGGGTGAGAAGCTCGGTCACTCGAGAGGAGCTCAGAGTAAAGCCGCTGCTCCTCCACATCGAGAGGGGTCAGCTGAGGTGGCTCGGGCATCTGTTCCGGATGCCTCCTGGACGCCACGTCCCACTGGGCAGAGGCCCGGGGAAGACCTCAGGACACGCTGGAGAGACTATGTCTCCCGGCTGGCCTGGGAACGCCTCGGTGTCCCCCAGAAGAGCTAGAGGAAGTGTCTAGGGAGAGGGAAGTCTGGGCATCTCTGCTTAGACTGCTGCCCGCGACCCGGCCCCGGATGAAGCGGAAGAAGAAGAAGAGAGAGTTTGAACAGGAGAGTCAGGGAACGTGCATCGCAGAACAGAGCAAGGTGACCATTTGAGCTTATAAAACTTAAACTTTGTTATTTATTTTTTTAAATGAGCGATCGTTTTGCTTGATAAGACCCTTATTCATCGACTGAAATCGTTTAAAGCCCTTTGAACAGTTTGCAGTTTGTGCTAAAAGTGTCTTTTGGACCTTGAGCCATTTGGTTCCCACTGAAGGGCATTATATGGAGAAAAATCCTGGAATGTTTTCATCAAAAACCTTAATTTCTTTTCGACTGAAGAAAGAAAGACATGGACATCTTGGATGACATGGGGGTGAGTAAATTATCAGCAAAAGTTTTTTTTTTTAAAAGTGAACTACTCCTTTAAGTATTATTACCATTTAAAATAACAATTTTCTGTTTTAAAATATTTTGAACTAATTTATTGGTGTGATAGAAGAGTTTAATTTTTCGGCATCCTTCATTTTTCACATGATCCTTCAAATTATCTGTGTTTAAGAAACATTACTCATCAATGTTGGTATATTTATATATATATATTTCCAATTTGCTGCTGTGCAATTTTCTTCTAAAATGTAAGTAGTTGAAACCATAAGGTCATGGAATGCTCCCCTCCTCTCCTGCAGCACAAGGTGTTGTGGGACATATTAGCTTAAACTGTATGCACACTTAAAAAATAGAAAACTAAAAATAGAGCACAATTTGACCAGCTTTAGCATACTATTACCTATAATTTGGGATGTGCTTGTCCAAGTTCCACATTATAGTAGTATATAATCTCTTTCCACCCTGCCTCCATCTATTTTTTTGTTCTTTGCCTTGTTCTCTCTCTCTCTCTCTCTGACAGAGTTTGCTATATGCGAAGCCAAGCAGTGAGGTGAAAATTTGATTTATCATCTATTAAACTTGTTCTCTTTCACACACATACACTCTCACACTGTTTAGCAGCTTCTAGAATAAAAACACGACACCCTCAGCCACACAGACTTGCTTACAGCAGCAGGCACTGTTCATGGTTCAGGTCTCAGAATATCATACTACCTATTACTGATGAAAATGCTTTGTGAATTAATAATACTGCGTTACACATCTGGAATTACCATAAATGCCGCTTCAAGTCAAACATCTTAAATCTGCAGTGGTCAGGTGGTACAATTTGATATTTTTACACATTGTACTTGAGTACATCTTCTACAAGCTCATAAAGGCTTTTAGTTTTTACAGTTCATAATCTTTACGGTAATTATGACATGGCGTGAACGCACCTTAATATTGGGCACTGTATGCAAACTTGGCCATTGAGACTGCCAACAAACGTAAAAAATATTTCTGAAATGATAATAGGGCTTGTTTTCAAAAGTTTTTTTTAAAGAATTTTTTTTTTTTTAGAAAAGACATTAAATTGATCAGAAATTACATTTAAAATGTTTCAAAAGATTGCTATTTCGAATAAATGATGTTCTTTTGAAGTATCGATTCAAAGAATTTTTAAAAAGCATCACGGTTTCAGCATTGATGAATGTTTTATGAGCAGCAAATCAGCTTATTGGAATGATTTCTAAAGGATCATGTGACACTGGAGTAATGATGCTGAAAATTCAGCTTTGTCATCTTGGGAATAAATTACATTTAAAATATAGTATGCAGTATACAGTACAGTAATACTGTCATCTGACATAGGCTGCTGACCATCTGGGACAGAATGCTGTCGATATGGGAAACTGATGTCAACTTAAAAGCTTATATAATCTGTTTAACTGTCATTTAAGGTTACATGACAAGTTATGAAACCCTGGGATTTTTCACTGTGAAACCTGTGTAGGTTTGATCTCTACAACAGTGTTTCTCCAATCTTCCTCCTGGATCCCTGCAGATTTTGAAACGTTTTATCTAACACAGCTGATCCAACTCAATTCATCAGCAGAGTGATCCATGACCTCATTTAGGCTATCATTACACAAAAATGATTTTGAAGAGAAACGCAAAAGTGGCGATTAGTTATCACTTTATTACTACGTTTAGACAAGCGTTTTGGGTGGGAAATCCACGTGCATATGGTGATGCAAAAGTGTGTGAAATTCAATGTAGTATGCACTCCAGGCGGCTAGGTGGCGATGTGGAGCACTGCCACACAACAACACTCAAGTCAGCGTGCCTGCGTACAACCTTCACTGTCTAGCAGACTTTTGCGTTTTACCCTTTACACAGGAACGCAGCGGTGAGAGCATTTTTAAGATTTCCACTTTGGAGGGTGGTTTCACTTTTTGCATTTTTAGAGCCCAAAATGCCATCGCCGTGTAAACGAAAGGCACATCTGATAAAATATTTTTACGTTTTCACCCCGTAAGCTTTCTCTAGTAAACGGCCTTAGGGTACAATTACTCGATAATGATGTACTAAAAATGCGGGTAACACTCCTTTTACAGTCCAGTTACCTATGTAAATACTATGTACTTATTTTAGTACTTATAACTACAATTACTGGGTAATAACTAGTACTAACCCTGAACCTACCCCTAAACCTACCCCTGTTCCATGTACTTACCTTATATTAGCCAGTACTTTCTAGGTAAGTACACTGTAAGTACTGTACTGTAAAAGGAAGCGGTACCAAATGCGGGGGGAAAACAAAACAAAAAACATGCTTTATTATGCTGGCAGGCCAAATATACGGCATACGCATGTTTACAAATTCACGTTTTTGTAGTTTACATAGAGACAATAACACTCAGGTTTTCAAAAACCTGCACTTTGTTTGAAACCTGTTTACAAACTTGTTTGTGTTTTGGGGCCCCCAAAAAGGGATGGACTCTCTATGGGATGGACTCTATTGGAGCCTGTCTCTAGTGGCCAGTTGATGAACTGCAGTTTAAGTCACTTTCATTTTGGATTAAGAGAGACCAGAAGGTGCCGGTTGGTTTTAGGCCACCAAAATGCAGCTGTCATGTAAACAAACAAAAGTTTTCAGTTATTTAGTTAAACACGAGTGTTAGATGTAAAAAAGTTGATTGTGACTTTTTTTCCTCACAATTTTGAATTTATATATCGCAATTCTGACTTTAAATCTCTTAATTCTGAGATGATAAACTCCTAATTCTGACTTTTTTTCTCACAATTGCAAATTTATATCCTGCTATTCTGACTTTCTTTTTCTCAGAACTGAGATATAAACTCGCAATTGGGAAAAATAGTCGGAATTGTGAGAGAAAGTCGGCAGAAATTAGCTTCCGTAATAAACTGATGGTCTTACAGAAAACAATAAAAAATAAATGTAAGAATGATCATCTGGTTTTGTCTCTCCGATAGGAACAGTGGACGGTCAGTCTGCCTTTTACAATTAAATTAGATGCATCAGTCTGGAGGGATATTGGGAGGGCAGGACAGAGCTGTGTGTGAGTTAAAGCCTTGGGACGGCTTAAATAATGCCAGCTGGCTTAGTCACGCAACTCTCCAGTGTACTAGACTCTATCAGTACACACAACCCACACATTGTAAGCAAATCAGCCTCACAGACATAAAAATGAAAAAAATATTACAATAACAAAGTGGAAAGAATGGTTCCTCTGATATTTGAAAGAGAGCACGTCTACTTCTCTACTGCAGAGTATGATGCAGTAGCCGTATGTTCAACATTATCAGCGTTCTCACAATTGTGTGTTAAAATCTCTCGTAGAGATCCAGCTACTGCCATAGAGAATATCAGACCCGTACAACCTTCATAAAAAAAACATCAGACTAGTGGATCTATATGACAGCTTGATAAATGGAGCAGTGCAGAGTTACAACTCAATCACTGAGACGTTAAACCAGGAGCACAAATGCTTCACAAATTCTCATTGATCTGCCTCAGAGTTCTGGCATTGTGTGTTTCTTTGTGTGACAGCATGCATGGGTTACCCTGAGAGTAATTAGGACTAAATGATGAACCCTAATTAGTACATACTTTACTGCAGGTCTCAATCCTGCTTTTTTGCTGGACAGTGGGTCTCCATGAGCAGGGTTGAAGCCCTCTTCAGCTGTTTTAGTTAGTTTGGATCAATTATTGACAGGTAGCGCTCAGACTAGATGGAACACAGGAGCGGGTCACCGATTACATAATGCCAATGAATCAGCGCTTTTACCAGATCAGCCCTAAAGACTGATCTAAAACTCTCATTTGTCCCAGAAAAGGATCAGTGTTAAATAATTTAATTTCATATTAGGCTTGATTTAGCAGATTAACCTAAAAGGTTACCCAAATCAATATCTCAGATTACATAATTCTGGGTTAAATATGATGATTACCACAGAAAGTCATTTTGATTTGTCACAATGTTACGGTAATAAATTCATATACCTAGAAAAGTAAACCCACTTCAAAAGGATGATGTGTCAACTTTACAGCTCAAATATTAAACGTGAATAATTCATGCAAATGCTTTCACAACTATAACATTTGCATATTTCTGCTAAAACCATCCCAATACCTTTACCCTGTAGGCTTCCATTTAATTTGATCCTGTGATGCAAAGCTGAATTTTCAGCATCATTGCTCCAGTCTTCAGGGTCACATGATACATTCTAATATGCTGATTTGGTGCTCAAGAAACATTTCGTGTTATCAGTGCTGATAACATTGTGCTTCTTCATATTTTTGTGTAAACGGTGATATTTTTATCAGGATTCTTTGATAAACAGAAAGTTTGAAACAACATTTATTAAAATTTTTGTTTGTTGGTAATTTAAATCTATATTGTCGATTTAATATGTACTTGCTGAATTATTAATTTCTTTAAAAAAAATAATATATATAGGCCTATATATATATATATATATATATATATATATATATATATATATATATATATATATATATATGAAGAGTTCAGATGCAAAAGCCTCTAAATGCCATTTGAAATTCTTCTAAAACGACCATTTTTATCAAGCTTGTATATTTAAGTTCTGTAATTTCACTTAAATGACAATTAATAGGTAATTTTCATTGCCATTTAAGTGAAATTACTGAACTTAAATATACAAGCTTGATAAAAATGATCATTTTAGAAGAAAATTTCAAATGGCACTTAGAGGCTTTTGCATCTGAACTCTTCATATATATATATATATATATATATATCACACTCACCTCTGGTTTCATGCTGATCTCTGTCCTGTGTGTGTGTGCTCTCTCTGACAGACCGCGTGTGCTGGTCTCTTGTACCCCATCCGTGTGTCTGTGTGTGTCCGTGCTGAAGGCGGCCTGGTAGCTGGTCTCAGGCGGGGGCTTGTTCAGCACCTGTACCCAGGAAAGTGGGCCGTTTGTGACCAGGCTTTGGCGGCCGGGCTCCAGACCAAGGCTGGTGCTCCTGTCTGATTCCAGTGAAAGATTAAATGTATCAGACAAGGACAGAAAAAGACAGACAAGCAAAAACAGAGAGGGAGCCCTGAGGATCTGCAGTGAAGAGCAGCAGATGTCAGGCTGAGTTAAAGTCAGGCTGCAAAATGAGAGCAACAGGTGCCCACCATCAGTGTTGGGAGTCACGCATTACAAGTAACGCAATTTATGTAATCAGATTACTTTTCCCAGTAACTAGTTAAGTAACGCATTATTACATTTACAACTTAATCTCAATTTATTAAGCAATGTCTTTGCTGCTGACCTTTGATGATCCAATTCAACCATACTGATAAGCAAAAATTACTTTAGATATGCATCACATTTATGTTTTAATTATTTTTTAATTTTTTTGGCTGAAGGGTTTTAAATTTTATTCTCCTGTGTCCGAGAATGGTGGCGCAGCTGCAATGTTTATTTGACCTGCGCGTTCAACTGGCATGAATTTGCATTTCCTTCACTCTGAGGCTTATTTGTTTCACTTTTGGTGTGAAAGCGCCATTAAATTAGCCAAAAATAGAACTGTTTTGTTATTAAAAAACAAGCAAGCCTAGCCCAGATGAGAGAAAGTAACTCAAAAGTAACAACAAATTACTTGCATAAGTAACTCAGAAATGCAATTAGTTACTTGTTTAGGGAGTAATGCAATAATGCATTACTTTTTAAAAGCAACTTTCCCCACCATAGATTTTACTTCAGCATAACCTGTATGAAAAATGATGCTCACTATCCATATCTCTACATTCCTATTCAGATGTATTTCTAAACATCTATGAAATGTTCGAGTGAATAATTATGGAAGTATAGGTTTTATATGATCACAGCATTCACGGATCACTTCCTTTTGAAACCAAAGGCTGATGAACATAGAGGACTGTTCAAAATTCATACAATTTATGTAATTATTTTAGTTTCATTCCGGTCTTTCATGAGCCACGTCAGATGAAATATGCATGACAGTGATCACACTGTCTGAAAATCACTGCAATGCACAACCATTACAACAACACCATTCCCGTTACAGCTACCACAGCAAACTATCTTCAAAGAAAGGGCACTTTTCTCTGCACAATAAATCAATGAATGCTATCAGGCAAATGTATTCCCCAGCGACTGATTTTTTGTTCATTAGTGGACATATCTCAGAGACACCATATTTTATCTGTCATACAAATAAAAAATAAGTGTTATTATTAATATACTTTATTTAAAAGTAGTATTTGGTGCATACAAAATAGAGAAAAAAATTGTCCATTGCTATGGATTTTTTTTTGTTGTCTTTTTCTTTATTTTTACTCAGAACTTACATAGGCTAAATAAAACAAAAATAGTATTAATGGGATTGTTTATCTAGCCTATGTGATGTGTATACTTACTAAAATAAACTCCCATAACAATCTTTGCTGGATCAGTAAAATCTATTTACTCATGATTCTGTTAATTACTAACTGTTGAGAAATGTGAGTGTGTTGCAGTGACTGAGATGTGCTGAAGAACAGCAGGGACATCAGTACCTGTATGAGCTGATCTGATCTCCTCCTCTCTGCCGGCCGCCACGCTCCTGTCTCTCCGCCCCGTCAGGGTACCCGTTCACCGGGCTGTCCGTCAAAGTGCCGCCTTTCCCTCCGTTACTAATCCAGGGAAAGTTATCCTTCTTCGGGATGGGCCAGGGTTTGTAATCCTGTTTATACTGGGTGATGCTCGGGAAAGGCACACCGAGGGATGGTAGTCCTCGCGGGGTTTATAACTCGGTTCGGTCCGTCCCGTTGAGGCCGCCGGACTCCAGCAGCGTGATCCGGCGTTACGAAGTCGACCCTCGGTGCCTGCTCCGTGGAAACGAGTTTGGTGACGGATCGCACCTCATGCTCCGCGATGTCCGAGTAGTTCTGAATCGTTAGCGGAACCGACAAATCCGATTTATCGAACTGGTTCCAGAAGCGAGCCAAGCAACAGACTCTGCTGATACACGGCCAAGCCATAGCTATGAAATAACCCAAACCAAAAAGCAAAATAAAAAGAAGAAAAAAAAAAACAGTAAAAAAAAATGCGATGATGAGCCCCAGATTACATGAAGGTATATGAGCGCGTGTCCGATCCTCAGAGAACTGCGTGAGACCGTTCGGTGTCGGGACACTGTCATTGCACATTCATCTCACGTGATTTGCAGTTGATGGAAAAAAATAATAATCCATAAAGATCCGAGTCGGTGACCCGTGCGCACCTCACTGCTGTTTTCCCTGACAAAGCTCAACTTAATGCCCTAAAACCCTCTTTTAATCAAAACCAGTGGTGCGCTTCTTTCTACCTAAACAGCTTTCCTGGGCATCATCGGCGCGTGCAGCTCACTCTGATACAGTAGCAACTCATGTACAAAAATGCTGGCTCGACACTGACTAGGCTACCACTTTCTCTAGTTATATTACCATGCTGTTAATTATTTCCTGTTCAATGAACAGGACATTTCTGGCAGCAGAGTTACCATTATTTTTCCGTTATTTTAACAGTTTATTCCCGTTAATGTTTTTTTTTTACAGTACTCCCTCCCGTAATGTTTTTTTAACAGGAATTTACTGTGAATAAAAAACAAACAAAACAAACAAAAAAACAGAAAAACAACTGGCAGCAGTGTTACCATTATTTTCCTGTTAAATTACCATTTGTTTTGTTTCCATTAAATATTTAGCACATAGTAACATGTTCCACTGATTGTTATAGACCTAATCTATTTTGAGTTACAAGAATATGCATAATCCATGAGATGACACTTAAGTGAAAGAAACGGATAGTTTTGTGTTGAAATGAACTTTTTTTATTGTAATACAAACACTGAAAGGTAAATACTTACAAATGTAGACACACATGGATCAGGCAAATCACAGAAATATACTGTATATCATGTTCATTGCTGACATCTGTGGTTGCTGGAGCGAAAAACAACAACTGTGACAGTGGTGCCTCCTCTGGATTCTGATAGAGGGCCACGAGACTTAGACCTGAGTGCAAAAATGGAGGCTGAAGAACCTTCCAGAGCTGAGATATTGATATATTTATAATGGCATAAATCCCTGAAAAAAACGACAGGGGTACCCCTTTCGTTTTTTTTTTTTTTTTGTGTGTGTGGAAATTTTGAGTTTCTCTGATCTTCTTGAAACTCTGGATTCTGATAGAGGGCCATGAGACTTAGACCTGAGTGCAAAAATGGGGACTCTAGACCCTTCCAGAGCTGAGATATTGAGATATTTATAATGGCATAAATCCCAGAAAAAAACGACAGTGGTACCCGTCGTTTTTTTTTTTTTTTTTTTTTGGGTCGAAATTTTGAGTTTCTCTGATCTTCTTGAAACTCTGGATTCTGATAGAGGGCCATGAGACTACGCCGCCTTCACACTGGCAGTTGAAATCAGCTCCGTAATACGCAATACGTTCCCAACGGACGTCGTACTACACAGTGAAAAGCGTCGGACGCGGATAGAACAAAAGAGAGAAAGGTTGATTCTGTCAGTTCTGTATGATCTCTCTGATGAGGGTTATATTAGACATATTAATAGGAAGGCTGCTGACATGTCAGGTCGACTAAAAACTGTGATATGGTGATCAATATTTTAATGTCTGCCTACAATTTAATTTGTATTAACTGCCCCCCTAATAACGTTAGAAGCTGTCATGTCACTTTTTTAGTGTCATGACAGCTTCTAACGTTATTAGGGGGGCAGTTAATACAATTAAATTGTAGGCAGACATTAAAATATTGATCACCATATCACAGTTTTTAGTCGACCTGACATGTCAGCAGCCTTCCTATTAATATGTCTAATATAACCCTCATCAGAGAGATCATACAGAACTGACAGAATCAACCTTTCTCTCTTTTGTTCTATCCGCGTCCGACGCTTTTCACTGTGTAGTACGACGTCCGTTGGGAACGTATTGCGTATTACGGAGCTGATTTCAACTGCCAGTGTGAAGGCGGCGTAAGTCTCATGGCCCTCTATCAGAATCCAGAGTTTCAAGAAGATCAGAGAAACTCAAAATTTCGACCCAAAAAAAAAAAAAAAAAAAAACGACGGGTACCACTGTCGTTTTTTTCTGGGATTTATGCCATTATAAATATCTCAATATCTCAGCTCTGGAAGGGTCTAGAGTCCCCATTTTTGCACTCAGGTCTAAGTCTCATGGCCCTCTATCAGAATCCAGAGTTTCAAGAAGATCAGAGAAACTCAAAATTTCCACACACACAAAAAAAAAAAAACGAAAGGGGTACCCCTGTCGTTTTTTTCAGGGATTTATGCCATTATAAATATATCAATATCTCAGCTCTGGAAGGTTCTTCAGCCTCCATTTTTGCACTCAGGTCTAAGTCTCGTGGCCCTCTATCAGAATCCAGAGGAGGCACCACTGTCACAGTTGTTGTTTTTCGCTCCAGCAACCACAGATGTCAGCAATGAACATGATATACAGTATATTTCTGTGATTTGCCTGATCCATGTGTGTCTACATTTGTAAGTATTTACCTTTCAGTGTTTGTATTACAATAAAAAAAGTTCATTTCAACACAAAACTATTCGTTTTCTTTCACTTAAGTGTCATCTCATGGATTATGCATATTCTTGTAACTCAAAATAGATTAGGTCTATAACAATCAGTGGAACATGTTACTATGTGCTAAATATTTAATGGAAACAAAACAAATGGTAATTTAACAGGAAAATAATGGTAACACTGCTGCCAGTTGTTTTTCTGTTTTTTGTTTGTTTGTTTGTTTGTTTTTTATTCACAGTAAATTCCTGTTAAAAAAACATTACGGGAGGGAGTACTGTAAAAAAAAAACATTAACGGGAATAAACTGTTAAAATAACGGAAAAATAATGGTAACTCTGCTGCCAGAAATGTCCTGTCATTTAACAGGAAATAATTAACAGCATGGTAATATAACTAGAGAAAGTGGTAGCCTAGTCAGTGTCGAGCCAGCATTTTTGTACATGAGTTGCTACTGTATCAGAGTGAGCTGCACGCGCCGATGATGCCCAGGAAAGCTGTTTAGGTAGAAAGAAGCGCACCACTGGTTTTGATTAAAAGAGGGTTTTAGGGCATTAAGTTGAGCTTTGTCAGGGAAAACAGCAGTGAGGTGCGCACGGGTCACCGACTCGGATCTTTATGGATTATTATTTTTTTTCCATCAACTGCAAATCACGTGAGATGAATGTGCAATGACAGTGTCCCGACACCGAACGGTCTCACGCAGTTCTCGAGGAACGGACACGCGCTCATATACCTTCATGTAATCTGGGGCTCATCATCGCATTTTTTTTTACTGTTTTTTTTTTTTCTTTCTTTTTATTTCTTGGTTTGGGTTATTTCATAGCTATGGCTTGGCCGTGTATCAGCAGAGTCTGTTGCTTGGCTCGCTTCTGGAACCAGTTCGATAAATCGGATTTGTCGGTTCCGCTAACGATTCAGAACTACTCGGACATCGCGGAGCATGAGGTGCGATCCGTCACCAAACTCGTTTCCACGGAGCAGGCACCGAGGGTCGACTTCGTAACGCCGGATCACGCTGCTGGAGTCCGGCGGCCTCAACGGGACGGACCGAACCGAGTTATAAACCCCGCGAGGACTACCATCCCTCGGTGTGCCTTTCCCGAGCATCACCCAGTATAAACAGGATTACAAACCCTGGCCCATCCCGAAGAAGGATAACTTTCCCTGGATTAGTAACGGAGGGAAAGGCGGCACTTTGACGGACAGCCCGGTGAACGGGTACCCTGACGGGGCGGAGAGACAGGAGCGTGGCGGCCGGCAGAGAGGAGGAGATCAGATCAGCTCATACAGGTACTGATGTCCCTGCTGTTCTTCAGCACATCTCAGTCACTGCAACACACTCACATTTCTCAACAGTTAGTAATTAACAGAATCATGAGTAAAATAGATTTTACTGATCCAGCAAAGATTGTTATGGGAGTTTATTTTAGTAAGTATACACATCACATAGGCTAGATAAACAATCCCATTAATACTATTTTTGTTTTATTTAGCCTATGTACTGAGTAAAAATAAAGAAAAAAGACACAAAAAAAATCCATAGCAATGGACAATTTTTTTCTCTATTTTGTATGCACCAAATACTACTTTTAAATAAAGTATATTAATAATAACACTTATTTTTTATTTGTATGACAGATAAAATATGGTGTCTCTGAGATATGTCCACTAATGAACAAAAAATCAGTCGCTGGGGAATACATTTGCCTGATAGCATTCATTGATTTATTGTGCAGAGAAAAGTGCCCTTTCTTTGAAGATAGTTTGCTGTGGTGCTGTAACGGGAATGGTGTTGTTGTAATGGTTGTGCATTGCAGTGATTTTCAGACAGTGTGATCACTGTCATGCATATTTCATCTGACGTGGCTCATGAAAGACCGGAATGAAACTAAAATAATTACATAAATTGTATGAATTTTGAACAGTCCTCTATGTTCATCAGCCTTTGGTTTCAAAAGGAAGTGATCCGTGAATGCTGTGATCATATAAAACCTATACTTCCATAATTATTCACTCGAACATTTCATAGATGTTTAGAAATACATCTGAATAGGAATGTAGAGATATGGATAGTGAGCATCATTTTTCATACAGGTTATGCTGAAGTAAAATCTATGGTGGGGAAAGTTGCTTTTAAAAAGTAATGCATTATTGCATTACTCCCTAAACAAGTAACTAATTGCATTTCTGAGTTACTTATGCAAGTAATTTGTTGTTACTTTTGAGTTACTTTCTCTCATCTGGGCTAGGCTTGCTTGTTTTTTAATAACAAAACAGTTCTATTTTTGGCTAATTTAATGGCGCTTTCACACCAAAAGTGAAACAAATAAGCCTCAGAGTGAAGGAAATGCAAATTCATGCCAGTTGAACGCGCAGGTCAAATAAACATTGCAGCTGCGCCACCATTCTCGGACACAGGAGAATAAAATTTAAAACCCTTCAGCCAAAAAAATTAAAAAATAATTAAAACATAAATGTGATGCATATCTAAAGTAATTTTTGCTTATCAGTATGGTTGAATTGGATCATCAAAGGTCAGCAGCAAAGACATTGCTTAATAAATTGAGATTAAGTTGTAAATGTAATAATGCGTTACTTAACTAGTTACTGGGAAAAGTAATCTGATTACATAAATTGCGTTACTTGTAATGCGTGACTCCCAACACTGATGGTGGGCACCTGTTGCTCTCATTTTGCAGCCTGACTTTAACTCAGCCTGACATCTGCTGCTCTTCACTGCAGATCCTCAGGGCTCCCTCTCTGTTTTTGCTTGTCTGTCTTTTTCTGTCCTTGTCTGATACATTTAATCTTTCTCTGGAATCAGACAGGAGCACCAGCCTTGGTCTGGAGCCCGGCCGCCAAAGCCTGGTCACAAACGGCCCACTTTCCTGGGTACAGGTGCTGACAAGCCCCCGCCTGAGACCAGCTACCAGGCCGCCTTCAGCACGGACACACACAGACACACGGATGGGGTACAAGAGACCAGCACACGCGGTCTGTCAGAGAGAGCACACACACACAGGACAGAGATCAGCATGAAACCAGAGGTGAGTGTGATATATATATATATATATATATATATGAAGAGTTCAGATGCAAAAGCCTCTAAGTGCCATTTGAAATTTTCTTCTAAAATGATCATTTTTATCAAGCTTGTATATTTAAGTTCAGTAATTTCACTTAAATGGCAATGAAAATTACCTATTAATTGTCATTTAAGTGAAATTACAGAACTTAAATATACAAGCTTGATAAAAATGGTCGTTTTAGAAGAATTTCAAATGGCATTTAGAGGCTTTTGCATCTGAACTCTTCATATATATATATATATATATATATATATATATAGGCACATATATATATATATATATATATATATTTTTTAAAGAAATTAATAATTCAGCAAGTACATATTAAATCGACAATATAGATTTAAATTACCAACAAACAAAAATTTTAATAAATGTTGTTTCAAACTTTCTGTTTATCAAAGAATCCTGATAAAAATATCACCGTTTACACAAAAATATGAAGAAGCACAATGTTATCAGCACTGATAACACGAAATGTTTCTTGAGCACCAAATCAGCATATTAGAATGTATCATGTGACCCTGAAGACTGGAGCAATGATGCTGAAAATTCAGCTTTGCATCACAGGATCAAATTAAATGGAAGCCTACAGGGTAAAGGTATTGGGATGGTTTTAGCAGAAATATGCAAATGTTATAGTTGTGAAAGCATTTGCATGAATTATTCACGTTTAATATTTGAGCTGTAAAGTTGACACATCATCCTTTTGAAGTGGGTTTACTTTTCTAGGTATATGAATTTATTACCGTAACATTGTGACAAATCAAAATGACTTTCTGTGGTAATCATCATATTTAACCCAGAATTATGTAATCTGAGATATTGATTTGGGTAACCTTTTAGGTTAATCTGCTAAATCAAGCCTAATATGAAATTAAATTATTTAACACTGATCCTTTTCTGGGACAAATGAGAGTTTTAGATCAGTCTTTAGGGCTGATCTGGTAAAAGCGCTGATTCATTGGGATTATGTAATCGGTGACCCGCTCCTGTGTTCCATCTAGTCTGAGCGCTACCTGTCAATAATTGATCCAAACTAATTAAAACAGCTGAAGAGGGCTTCAACCCTGCTCATGGAGACCCACTGTCCAGCAAAAAAGCAGGATTGAGACCTGCAGTAAAGTATGTACTAATTAGGGTTCATCATTTAGTCCTAATTACTCTCAGGGTAACCCATGCATGCTGTCACACAAAGAAACACACAATGCCAGAACTCTGAGGCAGATCAATGAGAATTTGTGAAGCATTTGTGCTCCTGGTTTAACGTCTCAGTGATTGAGTTGTAACTCTGCACTGCTCCATTTATCAAGCTGTCATATAGATCCACTAGTCTGATGTTTTTTTTATGAAGGTTGTACGGGTCTGATATCTCTCTATGGCAGTAGCTGGATCTCTACGAGAGATTTTAACACACAATTGTGAGAACGCTGATAATGTTGAACATACGGCTACTGCATCATACTCTGCAGTAGAGAAGTAGACGTGCTCTCTTTCAAATATCAGAGGAACCATTCTTTCCACTTTGTTATTGTAATATTTTTTTCATTTTTATGTCTGTGAGGCTGATTTGCTTACAATGTGTGGGTTGTGTGTACTGATAGAGTCTAGTACACTGGAGAGTTGCGTGACTAAGCCAGCTGGCATTATTTAAGCCGTCCCAAGGCTTTAACTCACACACAGCTCTGTCCTGCCCTCCCAATATCCCTCCAGATGATGCATCTAATTTAATTGTAAAAGGCAGACTGACCGTCCACTGTTCCTATCGGAGAGACAAAACCAGATGATCATTCTTACATTTATTTTTTATTGTTTTCTGTAAGACCATCAGTTTATTACGGAAGCTAATTTCTGCCGACTTTCTCTCACAATTCTGACTATTTTTCCCAATTGCGAGTTTATATCTCAGTTCTGAGAAAGAAAGTCAGAATAGCAGGATATAGATTTGCAATTGTGAGAAAAAAAGTCAGAATTAGGAGTTTATCATCTCAGAATTAAGAGATTTAAAGTCAGAATTGCGATATATAAATTCAAAATTGTGAGGAAAAAAGTCACAATCAACTTTCTTACATCTAACACTCGTGTTTAACTAAATAACTGAAAACTATTGTTTGTTTACATGACAGCTGCATTTTGGTGGCCTAAAACCAACCGGCACCTTCTGGTCTCTCTTAATCCAAAATGAAAGTGACTTAAACTGCAGTTCATCAACTGGCCACTAGAGACAGGCTCCAATAGAGTCCATCCCATAGAGAGTCCATCCCTTTTTGGGGGCCCTCGAAAACACAAACAAGTTTGTAAACAGGTTTCAAACAAAGTGCAGGTTTTTGAAAACCTGAGTGTTATTGTCTCTATGTAAACTACAAAAACGTGAATTTGTAAACATGCGTATGCGTATATTTGGCCTGCCAGCATAATAAAGCATGTTTTTTGTTTTGTTTTCCCCCGCATTTGGTACCGCTTCCTTTTACAGTACAGTACTTACAGTGTACTTACCTAGAAAGTACTGGCTAATATAAGGTAAGTACATGGAACAGGGGTAGGTTTAGGGGTAGGTTCAGGGTTAGTACTAGTTATTACCCAGTAATTGTAGTTATAAGTACTAAAATAAGTACATAGTATTTACATAGGTAACTGGACTGTAAAAGGATGTTACCCGCATTTTTAGTACATCATTATCGAGTAATTGTACCCTAAGGCCGTTTACTAGAGAAAGCTTACGTGGTGAAAACGTAAAATATTCTATCAGATGTGCCTTTCGCTTACACGGCGATGGCATTTTGGGGCTCTAAAAATGCAAAAAGTGAAACCACCCTCCAAAGTGGAAATCTTAAAAATGCTCCACCGCCGCGTTCCTGTGTAAAGGGTAAAACGCAAAAGTCTGCTAGACAGTGAAGGTTGTACGCAGGCGCGCTGACTTGGTGTTGTTGTGTGGCAGTGCTTCACATCGCCACCTAGCCGCCTGGAGTGCATACTACATTAAATTTCACACACTTTTGCATCACCATATGCACGTGGATTTCCCACCCAAACGCTTGTCTAAACGCAGAATAAAAAGTGATAACGCAACGCCACTTTTGCGTCTTCTCTTCAAAATCATTTTCGTGTAATGATAGCCTAAATGAGGTCATGGATCACTCTGCTGATGAATTGAGTTAGATCAGCTGTGTTTGATAAAACGTTTCAAAATCTGCAGGGTTCCAGGAGGAAGATTGGAGAAACACTGTTGTAGAGATCAAACCTACACAGGTTTCACAGTGAAAATCCCAGGGTTTCATAACTTGTCATGTAACCTTAAATGACAGTTAAACAGATTATATAAGCTTTTAAGTTGACATCAGTTTCCCATACGACAGCATTCTGTCCCAGATGGTCAGCAGCCTATGTCAGATGACAGTATTACTGTACTGTATACTGCATACTATATTTTAAATGTAATTTATTCCCAAGATGACAAAGCTGAATTTTCAGCATCATTACTCCAGTGTCACATGATCCTTTAGACATCATTCCAATAAGCTGATTTGCTGCTCATAAAACATTCATCAATGCTGAAACCGTGATGCTTTTTAAAAATTCTTTGAATCGATACTTCAAAAGAACATCATTTATTCGAAATAGCAATCTTTTGAAACATTTTAAATGTAATTTCTGATCAATTTAATGTCTTTTCTAAAAAAAAAAAAATTCTTTAAAAAAAACTTTTGAAAACAAGCCCTATTATCATTTCAGAAATATTTTTTACGTTTGTTGGCAGTCTCAATGGCCAAGTTTGCATACAGTGCCCAATATTAAGGTGCGTTCACGCCATGTCATAATTACCGTAAAGATTATGAACTGTAAAAACTAAAAGCCTTTATGAGCTTGTAGAAGATGTACTCAAGTACAATGTGTAAAAATATCAAATTGTACCACCTGACCACTGCAGATTTAAGATGTTTGACTTGAAGCGGCATTTATGGTAATTTCTGACGTGAACGCAGTATTATTAATTCACAAAGCATTTTCATCAGTAATAGGTAGTATGATATTCTGAAGACCTGAACCATGAACAGTGCCTGCTGCTGTAAGCAAGTCTGTGTGGCTGAGGGTGTCCGTGTTTTATCTCTAGAAGCTGCTAAACAGTGTGAGAGTGTATGTGTGTGAAAGAGAACAAGTTTAATAGATGATAAATCAAATTTTCACCTCACTGCTCTGGCTTCGCATATAGCAAACTCTGTCAGAGAGAGAGAGAGAGAGAACAAGGCAAAGAACAAAAAAATAGATGGAGGCAGGGTGGAAAGAGATTATATACTACTATAATGTGGAACTTGGACAAGCACATCCCAAATTATAGGTAATAGTATGCTAAAGCTGGTCAAATTGTGCTCTATTTTTAGTTTTCTATTTTTTAAGTGTGCATACAGTTTAGGCTAATATGTCCCACAACACCTTGTGCTGCAGGAGAGGAGGGGAGCATTCCATGACCTTATGGTTTTACCTTACATTTTAGAAGAAAATTGCACAGCAGCAAATTGGAAATATATATATATAAATATACCAACATTGATGAGTAATGTTTCTTAAACACAGATAATTTGAAGGATCATGTGAAAAATGAAGGATGCCGAAAAATTAAACTCTTCTATCACACCAATAAATTAGTTCAAAATATTTTAAAACAGAAAATTGTTATTTTAAATGGTAATAATACTTAAAGGAGTAGTTCACTTTTAAAAAAAAAAAACTTTTGCTGATAATTTACTCACCCCCATGTCATCCAAGATGTCCATGTCTTTCTTTCTTCAGTCGAAAAGAAATTAAGGTTTTTGATGAAAACATTCCAGGATTTTTCTCCATATAATGCCCTTCAGTGGGAACCAAATGGCTCAAGGTCCAAAAGACACTTTTAGCACAAACTGCAAACTGTTCAAAGGGCTTTAAACGATTTCAGTCGATGAATAAGGGTCTTATCAAGCAAAACGATCGCTCATTTAAAAAAATAAATAACAAAGTTTAAGTTTTATAAGCTCAAATGGTCACCTTGCTCTGTTCTGCGATGCACGTTCCCTGACTCTCCTGTTCAAACTCTCTCTTCTTCTTCTTCCGCTTCATCCGGGGCCGGGTCGCGGGGCAGCAGTCTAAGCAGAGATGCCCAGACTTCCCTCTCCCTAGACACTTCCTCTAGCTCTTCTGGGGGACACCGAGGCGTTCCCAGGCCAGCCGGGAGACATAGTCTCTCCAGCGTGTCCTGAGGTCTTCCCCAGGGCCTCTGCCCAGTGGGACGTGGCGTCCAGGAGGCATCCGGAACAGATGCCCGAGCCACCTCAGCTGACCCCTCTCGATGTGGAGGAGCAGCGGCTTTACTCTGAGCTCCTCTCGAGTGACCGAGCTTCTCACCCTATCTCTAAGGGATCGCCCAGCCACATAGCTCATTTCGGCCACCTGTATCCGGGATCTTGTCCTTTCGGTCATGACCCAAAGCTCATGACCATAGGTGAGAGTAGGAACGTAGATTGACCGGTAAATCGAGAGCTTTGCCTTACGGCTCAGCTCCTTCTTCACCACAACAGACCGGTACATCGACCGCATTACTGCAGAAGCTGCATCGAATCCGTCTGTCAATCTCCCGTTCCATCCTTCCCTCACTCGTGAACAAAACCCCAAGATACTTAAACTCCTCCACTTGAGGAAGGATTTCTCCACCCACCTGAAGTGAGCAAGCCACCTTTTGCCGACTGAGGACCATGGCCTCGGATTTGGAGGTGCTGATTCTCATCCCAGCCGCTTCACACTCGGCTGCAAACCGTCCCAGTGCATGCTGAAGGTGCTGGTGTGAAGGGGCCAACACGACAACATCATCCGCAAAGAGCAGAGACGAAATCGCGTGGTCCCCAAACCTGACACCCTCCGGCCCCTGGCTGCGCCTAGAAATTCTGTCCATAAAAATTATGAACAGAACCGGTGACAAACAATATAGATATATAGAGCCGACCTACAAATCTTTTTGAGTCATTTGGTTCATTCAACGAACGAAACAAACGAACTGACTCAGAAAAAGATTTGTTCATTGACATCTAAGAAGAGTTTGCTATATGAGGATTTTCTGAAATTTTCTGAATTTTCTGACTCAAGAGCTTTATATGGTGAACAGATTGAATTTAGGCTTTTATTCATATGTAAAGATTCATCAGACACGACACATCAGTTGTGGTAAACGGAAGCTCAAATATGTTCACTTGGTGTGCGAGAACCAATGAGGTTCATTCTCATGTTAGGCAGTTTAAAGCTACACTGTTTAACTCTTAGTTTATTCTTAGAAAAAACACTTAGTTTTTTCAAAAATATACGTGCTCATTAATGTATATTTACTTCGTTCAAGTAATTAAGTATTCTCGTGAGTGTATAATATGCCATTGAAAATACATACGGGTAAGGGGTTCTAATGTCGAGTCGCCATGTTGCCCCTGCCATCTTGAAAGTACATTAGCCAAAGAGGGACATACCCGTTAATTAAAGCTTCACCTTTCGCGTTTACGTTCGAGTTAAACACTCATGGACGAGGTCTGAACCGGAAGCCATCTTAATCTTGGACTACATTGCCAACGTAGGAGTTAAAACGAAATTCGGAATTGAGAGGAACAGAAACTAATATTCACTGGATGGTCATATACCTTTTCACCACTAGATGGGGGGGAAATCACACAGTGTAGCTTTAAGCGTTCACAAAAACCAACAAGGTTTGTTCTTGCACTTCACGTCAAGCAGGTTCAGTTGACCTTCTGTTTATGTTCACTAATCAATGTTTATATGTCAATAAAAGCCTAAATTCTATTAAAGTCTCTACATAAAATTTGGACTAAACCGCTCAATTCATATGAAGAGTAATTAATGACAGAATTTTCATTTCTGGGTGAACTATCCCTTTAAAAGATTTTACCAACCTCTAAATAACAAAAATGTTATTTATGAACTTTTTTTGAGTTTTTTTTAAACAGATTTTGACATTTTTGTTTAATTTGATTTTTTTTTACATGATTTTAACAAAAATGTTTTTGTGTAACAGGAGCCGAAGACTGAAACTGTCACCAAATCCATCTGCCGTCTTTCAAAGCAAATCCAGGATCTTCAACATATGATCCATCAAGCTCACCACACTCTCATCTGATTCAGCCTTTCACTAGAAGAGAAGACCATTTTGAAAAGGAATGTCTAAAGAGACCAGTGAATGTTATTCTGAGAGGATAATCAGAGGGAAGAAAATGCCTAAGGATGAAGAGATGGTTTTAATGCAAGAGCTTGTGAAGAGCGAAATCAGTAAAACTAAATCATTTCCACGAAATTACAGAACTACAGGATTTTTGCTGGAAATTTCACAATGTGAAATATTTGCTTCAAATGCCAACCATTTACTTGAATGATATGTTAGTAAGACGGATCAGGTTTAAGAGAGAGAGAGAGAGTAGAGTGTGAGAAAGTTAAGGCCTCACATTCTGCTGAGCTCACCCTGTCCCCGCTGAAATGAGATATCTGCATGTTTCGTTTACATGAAGCGATTGAATATGCACAATTAGAAATGTTTTAAAAAGAAAAATGTAGTCTAGTAACTCTATGTCTGGGTGTGTGTATCCTGTACAAGCCTTGTTAATAGCATTACTTTGTATTTAGTGATGATGTTGGTCTGCCTTTATCGATCTGTTAATGTCTGCCTGATGACGCCTGGTACTTCCAATCACCCCTTCCTGCTCCAGACTCCCTTACCCTTTATCAAACGCACATAAAGACTAACACATTAACGAATATTTCACTGATTTCTGAGATTTTTTTGTTGTAAATTTGGTCTGAGAGATAAATGGGAAAAATAAGGCACATCTGTTTAAATAAAAATTACATTGTTAAAATCTTATTTCATATTTGGCTGATTCACATCTTACAAATATTTGATTTAAAAACAGGGTTAGTACTATTTACTATTAGTCACATGTCCTTGTAACTAACACTTTTATGCCAATAAATAAGGAAAAAAAATGAAGGAAAAAAACTGCAATAATGAGAAATTCAGAGTAAAAGGAAAGTGCTGAGCATGACTATTTACAAGAGGCATTTCAAAGTGTTTAAAATGTATTTTTTTATAGAAATTGCATTGATTAATGGTAATTTAGAGTGAGCTAAATATTCAATTCCTGAGCATAACTATTTACAAGAGACATTTTCATGTCCATTAAATCGAATTAAACTCTTTCTAAGGCAACACAAAAAAAGGTAACACTATGTTTAGGCCCTATTCTATACTATTAAATAGTTGCATATTACAATAGGCATATTACTTGGTTAATAGTTGTTTATTAGTACTTATAAGGAAGGACACAGACTTATTCTGCAAGGCCATATTCTACATACCTAACTTGAGTAACTTACTAACTATTAATGAGCAGTAATTAGGAGTTTACTGAGGCAAAAGTCATAGTTAATAGTGAGAATTAGACCCTAAACTAAAGTGTGACAAAAAGCAATTACAAATCAATGCGATTTTTACATTTTCTGTAGAACCCTTGAAAAAGTGGCTAAATCTGCTTACACATGCGTCTCACTGAAGGTCACCGTTTTGCTATGTGACATTTCATTTGCACTGGCGGTTGGAAAAAGAATAGAATAAATTAGGACAAATGGATCCATCTTAGTTTTTAATACAAGAATAGTTATTTTCTGATACACAATGTAAAGGTAAAACATCCAGAAGTCATGACTGACTTGAACACTGAAATAAAGAGAGAAATACATTCTCTCTCATCCACACAAACGCACCAAAACAATTCTTGATGTGTTTTAAGCACACACAGAAACCGAGGCTAGTCGTATGACATGACAAAACCACACAAATGCCTCCTGTATATCTGCACATTTTCCTCAAACGCCCCCAAATGGAAACAAACAAAAACTTCCACCCTCACTGAACGTTCAATCCTTCATAAAATCCTAGTGTACGAACAGATTCTTATGAAAACGGCAAGATTAAGACTTTTCTTACACATTCTTCACCCTACTGTGACTCAAAAAGGACATTCAAACTCCACCCAAAGTTCTTAAAACCACATGAGAAGATCATTTAAGATGATAAAAAAAGATCATAAAAAAAAGACAACGAACAAGGATGATTTCACATACTGTGAGCTACACAACAAAAAGTAATTACCTTCTCCAAATAACTCCTGCTCGATAAAGTACAGTTTTCTGTATTGTTCAATGGCTCGTTTCATGTCTGCATTTCTGGTTTAAGTAATACCCAAAACTTTTGGAAATACATGAGAATGAGTTAATTTCAGAATAGTCATTTTTGTGTGAACCATTCCTTTAATACTAACATAAGCTAAACGATTCTGTGTCAACGGCAGAGCAAGGTCATGTGATCATGAGTTTTAAAATCAGAGATTGAGGGTCTCAATGTAAGCTCGAATCATGGAAGAGCGGTTAATAGATTTGCTGCATGAAGCATCTACTGTACCTGCTCATTTCTGAAGAGATAACTGTATTGTAGTTATTGTACTGATGGTTACATTAACATACAGGACCCTGAGTTCATAAATATCAGAATTCATGAAAAAAGCATGAAAAATAATTATAAATAGAGTGATGTAGCCAAGATTACGTTACTATCCATTTGGTGATCTTTCCCTTGAGCTCAGTACTCTTGTACATAACGCAGCGGTCATTCGTAATAAATTACGACGCGGGCAAGTCAGAGGATATTTGTGCCAGTGATTGATCAGCCCTTGCACATTCTCCATCTTTACACAATGTGAGGGGAATGAGATCGTGTGTGACATTCCACCTGTGTCGTCTGTGGTCAGATGCCAAGAGGTGAAGTCAGTCAGCGTGGCTTTCATCCTTCACCATGATGCCCATGTACCTATCAGAGACAGAAAATTACATTCACATTTATTCATTTAGCTGACGCTTTATCCAAAGCGACTTACAATTGCTATATATGCAGTGTTTCCTCTAGTATTTTTCCAAGCTGTGGGGGCAGGCCCATTTCCCCAGGGGGAGGGGGCGTGGCCCACGAGTGATATTCCCTTAAGCCACGCCCCCTTGTCTCCCCAAAGTATTATAAGCGATCATGCGCATCCCGTGCGCAGAATGATGCACTTGAAGAAAAACCAAGTCACAGCACGCAACGCTTCACATTGAAAAGAACATGGCGAAGGGATTATATCTATAATCTGTGCTTACTAGGGCTGCATGATTTGGGGAAAATGTCATATTGCCATTATTGAGGTCAATATTGCAATTGCGATATGCGATTCCGATATAATAAAATGGTTTCATGAGTCCAACTTGCTTGGCTCTAAAGTAAAATGCACACACAGTCAGATTAGTGATCATTCTCTGTATTAATGTTTATTTCTCAACTCAAACTAAAAACAACAACTAAATGATTGATAACACCTATAATGATCAATAAACCATCAACCAAACCAACATTGATTCCATCATTACAATTGAAAGCTATCAACTTTAAAAAAAAATTATTAGGCTTAAAAAAAATATAACAGCTTTTAAATTAAGTGAACTTAAAACAATCCCCACATTAACCCATAATAAAAACCATATTTACCTGTGCCCTTCCTGTCTTACAGGTAGGATACAGAAATTGAATAAAGTTGTCAAACAGTCTGCGCTGCATGAATTATAAATTATATATAGAATAATCGTTATTAAAGCTACAAAAAGTTCTTTAGTCAAGATCAGTGAGTAATTTTCAAATTTCCATTTGTTCTTTGATTAACTTTAGGCTACTGACAGAACGCTTTATTCGCTGCTGGCCCTTTAAGAGCTCCCGTTCCCAAGACGCGGATCTCACATGCGCCTCATAGCACTCTTTTCGTCCATAAGACTTTTCTTATGCTATGAAGATACTCGACAAAACGACATTTTGGCATGATTGTGTGTGTTATTGTTCGTTCATGTCTCGAAAGAGAACTGTATATTCTGGCACGCGGTCAGTGCATGCGCATTTTGGAGCGCGTCTTCTGCGAGTCTCATTTAGGGCATTCAAAGGCAGCTTTTCACTTGTCGTGCAAAATGCGAAAAGGCATTTGCACGAATAAGAGCGGGATCATGTTACACTAGTCAAAGGACAAAAAAAGAAGAGATGCTGCGTTAACCGCCTTAATTTGTTTATTTCATATAAAATCGCGGCATTTTGCGTTATATAATTGCATAGGTTTGAGATCGCTATTACAATTGCGATATGACTAATCATGCAGCACTAATGCTTAGTGTGTTCTATCTATGCAACCGTTTTTTGAGCCTTTTCTTTTACCGTTTTAAATTTCAGTGCGCATGAAGAACAATAGCACTCTCGACTCCAGTGCTGTAGCCTAATACATACACCTGGGAGAATGGAATATGATTTAGAAAGTGCTGTAATGTTACATACACCTGGGAGAAGGGAATGCGATTTAGAAAGGGCAATAAACTCCAGCAAGAAAAAGTCATTTTATGCAAACCAGACCTTTATGCTTTATCTACAAATATAATGGGAACATTGATCTTGAAGCGAGTGTCGTCATGTTACTGCCGCAACCGAACGCGACGCGCTGTGTGAATGCCGAATGGAGAATGACTGAGGCGAGATGACTTTCCGTTAGGTTTAACTTAGCTACTAAAATATTAATTTTACCACACATTATGCTATTTAATGACTTTAGTAGTCTTGGAATATAGTGTGAAACTTGATTGTGCTTTACAAAGTTTTTATGCCTTTAGTGGGGCTTAACAAAATAACACAATACGCAGAATATCGGACGTCACTGAGAAGCTGCAGCCGTGGCGGGATGATTTTAAGTGTGGCGGCCCGCACGGGAAAATGAATGTAGCGGAAACACTGATATGTCAGAGGTCACATGCCTCTGGAGCAACAGGGGTTAAGTGTCTTGCTCAGGGACACATTGCTGTCTCACATTATTATATAATAAATAAAGCTGCAATAAAATGCCCTCACGTTTCCAGCTTGCTCCAGACCATGGGAACACTGATGATAGACGCTGATGATAGTTGAGAAAAAAGAAAATATAGAGAAGTCTATAATAGAGAGCAAAATTACCTATTAGTCAGAAAATCACAGGTGGGAATAGAGCTAATGGCCTGATGCACATCCATAGCCGATATCTCTCTCGGAGTTCTGTGGAGACAAGAAGAGACGGATGAAACAAGAATGGGAAAGAGAGAGAAAACTCATGGTACATTTGCTATCTTGGTATAATGGGCTATTAAACTTTGATCATTAAATAAGTGGTCTCAGAGTATTGTTAAACTGCTGCTTTCTGTTAATGTATGAGATATTGACCAGTTCCTGCTTGACTGATCAACACTATAAAAGGCAGTTACAGAAGAATGTATAAAAGCCTGTGTGTGTGTGTGTGTGTGTGTGTGCGTACGAAAGCAGATGTGCTGAGTAAGTAGAGCAGCACAGAGCCAATCTCTTCTCCTCTCTCAGGGCTGGGCTTAACTGCTCTACAACTCAAATAAATCAGGATTTTAATGAGCTATTCTCAGTGCTCTGATAATTACACATTATCATAAAACACTTTCCCACAATCATGATGGAATCACATTAGATGAAGTTCAATGCTCAGAGTTCATCAAAATTGACCAAAGAAATAATGCTACAAGCTCCATCTGAAAAGAACAAACCTACTTTTACTCTGAATCCTGCTGGTTTACCCATCTGTCCTGATTAATCTTGTACTGGCATACGGGCGGACACACTGACCTGTTTTGCTGGGATTTCCCATGGGCATTTGCTAAAGACTCCCTGAGGATTTCATTGGCAAACTGCTCCACAGCCTATGAAGAGATTTACACAACATTCAGAACTGACATGTTAAAAATGCATTATCAAATTATAACAGGAAACATTTTTCAGAAAATATAAATTTGACAAACAAAAGCAGAATTTCAGACTATTTACCTTAAGAACCATGGTCTCCACGACAGGAGCAAACACGTTCTTTTCCACCTCCACCTGCTGCAGCGTGACGCCGATCTAACACACACTCATCATTACATGTCTGACAGTCAAACACACAAGAGGCAAGTCAAAGAAAATTTCAATGTCACTCACCTGCTCCGCCGTATCTACTGACGAACTGGGTCGATGGGCAGCGTCCCAAGAAAAACTTGGGTTCCTGTTCGGCCTCTTCCTGTTCCAGTTTGACTTTGACCTTGGCAGCGTCTATATCTTTCACACTGATGATGTCAAGAGGCTCTTTATCTTCCTCATCAGGCTCCGCCTTCAGAATCTTCTGAAGTTGCTCCAGACGTTGAGACAACTCCTCACAGCCCGTCAAAGTCGAGCTACACTCTAACAAGCGCACACAGAAACGTGTTAGTGTAAAACAGCACACAACTACTCACAAGCAGCTAGTACAGCTACACAAACACAACAAAAACAAACAATACTCTAGATCTATATTATGGCTTGGTTACAAACAATATTATTATTTATTTATTCACAATCAATAATAATCTTTTGTATTTTGCCTAATAATTAAAATGAACATATTATTAGTAGTGCTGTCAAACGATTAAAATATTTAATCGCGATTAATCGCATTAATGTCATAGTTAACTCGCGATTAATCGCACATTTTTATCTATTCTTAATGTCTTTTGATTTCTTTTTGTTACATTTTTCAACATGGAAAAGTGGATTGGCTTGTTTAGTGCAAATGTTTTTTTTAATTATTATTATTGAAAATAACATTGGAATAGTGTTCAATTTCACTCTAACATATATAGCCTAAACAATCTCTCTCACAATGCAACAGTGTCCATCAATAAAAGGGTGAAAGAAATACTGACGAGGTCCTGATATTGACGAGGGGTGGAGAATTAGCATCATCTGTGTTTGTGTGTGTGTGTTTGCTTGGCCATCATCAAGTGGTGTTTCAGGCTGGACGTGCTGCGATGATCATAGCTCAGTTCATAATGACAAAACATACAGATCGCTTTGGTCTTGTCAATGGGACAATTTGGCAACTTTTTAAAAGTAAACTTTACATTCAGAATCTCATTGGCATCCATTTCGGCATCTCGCGCTCGTCATCCACTCAAAACACAACGTTACTATTCGGCCGGCTGGCAAGCTGAAACGAGTGTGTGCGGCACAAAACGTCCTCGCGCTGCCGCTCTGAAACCCATTCATTTCAATGGCTTGCACCGTGCGAGGACGTTTGCGTCTGCTTCTTCGACCGAAAGCGCAAGCGGATCTAGCTAGACCGTAAACAAAACAACAGGCACGCCGCACACACCTCGTTTTGGCTTGCCGAGCCGGCTTTGAGTGGCATAACGAGCGCTGAGACGCTGAAAAGTGGATCAGGGACTGCATGCTCAGCGTCCTGTTGCAAAAGTATGTGAAGAAACGACAAAGTTTGCTAGGACAAAAGAACCGTTAATCGCGCGAATAAAAAAATTAACGTTGTTAAAATGGGTTTGCGTAACGCCATTAATAACGCGTTTAACTGACAGCCCTAAT
>JAQIUQ010004566.1:0-135305 GCA_030378365.1 Hybognathus amarus
CAGTTACGTATTGCTATTATTGTAGCATTTATGCCATTGTAAATATCTCAATATCTCAGCTCTGTATGCCATTATAAATATCTAAATATCTCAGCTCTGGAAGGGTCTAGAGCCTCCATTTTTGCACTCAGATTTAAGTCCCATGGCCCTCTATCAGAATCCAGAGTTTCAAGAAAATCAAAATTTTGACCCGAAAAAAAAAACGTAAGGGGTACCACTGTCGTTTTTTTTTTCGGGTCAAAATTTTGATTTTCTTGAAACTCTGGATTCCTATAGAGGGCCATGGGACTTAGATCTGAGTGCAAAAATGGAGGCTCTAGACCCTTCCAGAGCTGAGATATTTAGATATTTATAATGGCATACAGAGCTGAGATATTGAGATATTTACAATGGCATAAATGCTACGTGAAATCTCAATATCTCAGCTCTGGAAGGGTCTAGAGCCTCCATTTTTGCACTCAGATCTAAGTCACATGGCCCTCTATCAGAATCCAGAGTTTCAAGAAAATCAAAATTTTGACCCGAAAAAAAAAACGACAGTGGTACCCCTTACGTTTTTTTTTTGGGTCAAAATTTTGATTTTCTTGAAACTCTGGATTCTGATAGAGGGCCATGTGACTTAGATCTGAGTGCAAAAATGGAGGCTCTAGACCCTTCCAGAGCTGAGATATTGAGATTTCACGTAGCATTTATGCCATCTGTAAATATCTCAGATATCTCAGCTCTGTATGCCATTATAAATATCTCAATATCTCAGCTCTGGAAGGGTCTAGAGCCTCCATTTTTGCACTCAGATCTAAGTCCCATGGCCCTCTATCAGAATCCAGAGTTTCAAGAAAATCAAAATTTCGACCCCGAAAAAAAAACGACAGGGGTACCACTGTACGTTTTTTTTTCGGGTCAAAA
Organism: Hybognathus amarus; assembly: GCA_030378365.1. Lineage (NCBI taxonomy): Eukaryota > Metazoa > Chordata > Actinopteri > Cypriniformes > Leuciscidae > Hybognathus > Hybognathus amarus. The sequence goes on from JAQIUQ010004566.1 coordinate 907, forward strand.
TTTTGATTTTCTTGAAACTCTGGATTCTGATAGAGGGCCATGGGACTTAGATCTGAGTGCAAAAATGGAGGCTCTAGACCCTTCCAGAGCTGAGATATTTAGATATTTATAATGGCATACAGAGCTGAGATATTGAGATATTTACAATGGCATAAATGCTACGTGAAATCTCAATATCTCAGCTCTGGAAGGGTCTAGAGCCTCCATTTTTGCACTCAGATCTAAGTCACATGGCCCTCTATCAGAATCCAGAGTTTCAAGAAAATCAAAATTTTGACCCGAAAAAAAAACGACAGTGGTACCCCTTACGTTTTTTTTCGGGTCAAAATTTTGATTTTCTTGAAACTCTGAATTCTGATAGAGGGCCATGGGACTTAGATCTGAGTGCAAAATGGAGGCTCTAGACCCTTCCAGAGCTGAGATATTGAGAATCCCACATAGCATTTATGCCCTTATAAATATCTCAATATCTCAGCTCTGGAAGGGTCTAGAGCCTCCATTTTTGCACTCAGGCTCTAAGTCCCATGGCCCTCTATCAGAATCCAGAGTTTCAAGAAGATTGGAGAAATTTTTTTTCGGCACCAAAAAAAAAACATAAGGGGTACCACTGTCGTTTTTTTTTTTTTTTGGTGCAAAAAAAAAAAAGTTTCTCCAATCTTCTTGAAACTTCTGGATTCTGATAGATGGCCATGGGACTTAGACCTGAGTGCAAAAATGAAGGCTGTAAGACCCTTCCAGAGCTGAGATATTGAGATCCCATGTAGCATTTATGTCATTATAAATATCTCAATATCTCAGTTCTGGAAGGGTGTAGAGCCTCCATTTTTGCACTCAGGTCTACGTCCATGAGTCCTTCTGTCAGAATCCAGAGTTTTCAAGAAGATAAAAAAAACTCAAAATTAACTCAAAATTTCGATATATATAGATGTTAACACATAGATGTTAACAAAATGTTAACACACCTTAGAAAATGTTGCTTGCTTCTGTTTTTGGAGTGAAGTGCTGCCATGCTTCTCTTCAATGTAGAGTTTTTTTCATATAATTACTACATGCAGAGCTTTACTGGCATTTGATTGGATGACAAACGTCCGATACTCATGGATTGCAGGTTTTAAAGTAGGTGAAATGCCCCAGAAGTTAAAAAGGGGGCTGACATGTGATGGCCATTGTAATGGACACAGGGTCTGAATCTTATACTGTCTATGGTCTGAATGGGTTAAAGCTACCACTGTATGATTTTTACCCCATCTAGCGGTGAAAGATATATGATCATACCATTGTAAATAGCCTACTGTGTGCAACAATAATTGTTTCAAACAGTAATATGCTACTTTGGTGTCACATGACCACATCAGTCTAGCTGTCATTTTGAAAATAAATTTGGTTGTTTAATTTTTTTAAAGTGTGTTTGTTTTTAAACATTGACTGGCAGTCAAATCAAAAAGTAGCAAGTTTCTAAAAATCTGGACCGATATTCTGTTTCATCAGTAGTCAAAGTTGAGTGCATTTGTGTGTTGTGTACAAAAGGAAGGTGCCAGTCTGTAAGAATGACTCTGCTTAGAATTCTGTAGAAATGATAATTACAAAAAAAAAAAAAAAAAAAAAAACAAGTAACATTTATGTTTCAGGGTTTTTCTTCTCTTTGCTTGAAACAGACTCACAATTCCCCACTGTCTGGTCTTTTCCTTCAGCGCTGTGCATACCCACTAATGGTGATAGTACCTTCCAAATCAAATTTGACTTGGTTCATTAGACATGAATGGCAAGAAATCCAAGTTTTATCCATGCGACTTATGGAATGCTTTCTTATACCCTCTCTGTATGCTTATCTTTTATCAGAAATGATGTCCCATATTATGTTACAACATTAAATAATTGTATTTCATAAATACAGCTGACTACAACAATATTCCTTCTGGCAGTTAAAGGCTCAGTTTATGAAATTCTAAAATGTTTTATTACCTTCTGGAACTAATTTGAGACATTTTTCATGTTTTTCCAGTGTACCAACAGATTTGATATGCACCGCATTTGGAAAAGTGTTTTTTTTAGTATTTTTTCCTTTTCTTCCAGAATTGATTCTCTGTGGATTTTAAAAGTTGAATACATGAATGACCTTCTACATCTGACAGGATACTGACAGGCGATGCATTCAACCTGATCTTCCATTTTCAGTCACAAATAAGACGAAAGCTTACACATGTTTTGACTATTGAAGTTAATATAATATATACTACACAAACTTAGATAAAAATAAAAAAATAAAAAAAACTCTTGTAACCACAGCCACGTCCAACTGATCTGACAGCACGAGGCGGTTCGGTCTGTGGTTACAAGAGGTAAAAACGATATAAATACTGTTCGTTTTCTCACACAAACCGCCTCGTTTCATGTCTTAAGCCATCAATGTGTACTTTACATTTACGAGTCAGTCAAATCATGTTTAATTTGGACTTCTCTGTGCATGCTCTTTGAGGTGGTGACCACAGTACCTCATTATATGCCTGATAGACAAGAGACGGTTTGACCTGAAAATATCAAAATTGAAAATACTGTGGAAACAAAGACACCTACATCTCTGGATGCCGTTGAGGTAAGCTGAAACATATCAAAAAATAATCTCAAAGTGAACTATCCCTTTAAGGACAAGATCTCAACCCTCTCTCTGTGGTTTTAATGGCTCACTCACTCTCCTGTTTGTTAATGAGATGGGACAACGGAAGAGAAGAGCATTTATGAGCTCCTAGAAATATATATCTGGGTTTTGAGAGCAGCCAGATGGGGTGTTGCGCTAGTGTGACTGGCTGGTATGAGATGAGAGGGATATCCCACGTCTGGGCACATGAGAGGCACCTTTGTCTGTGCGACAGAGCTCCGGGTCACAGCTTTTCAACACAATTTACTATACGCTCCTCGCCTCGGCTCATGTTACTCCGGTCTTGCCGGAGCACGTTAGAGGAGAGCGTTCCAAAAAAATAGAAACGATCAAAAACAATGTACGCTTTTGAAGTGAGATTGTGTCTTTGAGTACACACGTGCGCGTCTGAGAAGATTTGAATGGAGGCAGTGTGTTTACCATGTCAGTCATAGGTCGCTCTCCCATCACAGGAATCATTAGGGCTCTTTATGAGGAGGATTTGGGCCTCAGAGTCTGATTTACAGGGAGAGTGAAGCTGCAGCGGGCGGTCACATGGATCTGGGGTGTGTTAGGAGATGTGGTACACTATGTCTCACTTGGGCTGGACGTTGTATGAACTGCCCTTCCTGTCTGGCTGTCTGTGGCTGCAGTGAGAGACAGAACTGTGTGAAAGTGTGTGTCACGGCCTCCTCCTTGGCATTCAGAGTTCCCACGGTCAGAAAACATAGAAAAATCAGGGAATTAATGAAATTGCAATATTTGGGGAAGATTGCATCAAATTTGGCTCTCCTCTGAAGTACTTCAGGTGGACAATTTTACTTTCTACCATCCATGTGACAAAGTAGTAGGCTATCAGTAGTCGGCTGCTCAATATGAAAGTGACAAATATATGAAAATTACAAAATATGCTTATTTTTGGGAACCCCTAACTATGTATTTTTAAATCAGCTGAACCCCATAGGAGTACAAATACTTTATATGTCAATATTTTTACAGCACATCTGCACAGTTCTCTGATGTTGAGAATGATATATATATATATATATATATATATATATATATATATATATATATATATATATATATAATTTTGTTTTATTTTAAGTTTATTTCGATTTTTTTATGTATACAAGGCTGATTAACTTGGCCAAAAACAAATAATTGCAATTATTTTGGTCATATAAAAATGTCATTTAAAAATGTTATAATAATTATAAAAATAACTTTATTTTACATTACATCTTACCAATATTTTTATTTTACAGTCTTAAATTCTTTTCTTTCAAATGTTCAAATCCTCAAGATCCTCACGCCACTTTCAATTCGTGCCCTGTTCTCTATACGCATTTTGAGCTATGCGCGTGCATGCGTGTTCACTGTAAAAAATAAACCGTAAATTTTACGGTAACAAACCAGCAGCTGTGGTGGCCAGATTCTTAACCGTTAAAAATACGGTAGAGACGTTAATGGTTTTACAGACTTAATTTAAAATGTACAGTAATAGACCGTATTTTATTTTCTTGATAAAATGTGGATTTACCAACTTATTGATGCATTGATATCTGTTTTAGACTATTGTAATACACTGACAACCAACAATCATCACAGCAGTGATGAGAGTTACATAAGCAATCACAGCTCATCACAACTTAATGACATTAAATGTAACATATAACCCTAATGTACATAACTGATTAGAAAAAAAACAACAATAAAACTATGAGGAACCATAGTTATTTCAACAAAACTACATAAAATGTGAAGTGTCACACAGGGAATTGTGGGAATGTCAATTTACGGTTTTTCACTGTAAATTATACAACGATGTGTTCTTTTTCACTTTCAAAACTGTAAATTTAACGGTATTTTACTGTAAAGTTATATCACAGTTATTTACCGTGTATAGTATGGAAAATTTCTGTTTACCAATTAACAGTTTTGCGCTGTAGCATTTTTACAGTTTTTTTACCAATAAAATGTTTACTACGCCGTTAAATGTCCGAGTGATTGACTGTAAGTCAACGGCATTCATAAACACGCTGAAAAGCAATTATGTGTGTTGATAGCACGCCAAAAATGGAAATACGAATTGGCGTGGCTATACATACTCCATTTCATGAGATCAGTCTGCTAGTTAAATGGGAACTGCAAGATTTCTTTTTTTGTGTGTGAAAAATCATTCCACATATGCTTAACTTGAGTAAACTGGGCCGTTCCAGGTCACTAACATTAAGTTTTTAAAGCATCATGGGTCACTGTCCTGTTGGAAAAATAATCATCTTCCAGGTCCCAGTGCTCCTGTGGAAATCTGCACACTGTTTTAGGGTGGATTTTTCTGCATTTAGCTTCATCCTACTTTATGAGTTTCCCAGTTTCTGTCACAAAGAAGATTCCCAAAGTATGACGCTGTCACCACATCTCTCATTGTGCCAGAAGTGCTTTTTGCTAATGCATTCTTGGTTCAGTGTAGCTGTAGGCCTCTTGAAGGCCATTCTACCTCTAACAGCTCCTCATATCTGGAAAGTCAGTCAGCTTTGAGCATATTCACAGTTGTTCCACATTTTTTTTTCACCATTTTATGATGGATTTTACTTGTTTCACCTATCTTTGGTGTTGACTGGTATTTTTCTTTTCTTGGAACTGTTTCATTGCTTCAAAGATTCTGCCAGATCTAGGTCTGTTTACTCTGACAACCCTAAAACCGTATTCTGGACAAATGTGGGCAAAATAGTTTTGATTTATTTTTAAAAAATACTTCCCTTGATCTGAGCGGTACAAGACTTGGCTACTTTTCCGAAGTTTGCTTCCTGAACACACACCATTTTTTTTTTACTCAATTCTACAATGTTAAGTGGGTGAAAAACAACTCCTTAATCTTGGGTCTATTTGGGTCAAAAATGGGCACCCATAGAAATGAATGGGAAAACTGTAATTTAGAGCATTCTAAAATAAGCCAAAATAAGACACCAGGTGACAGCAAAGTCACTTCATCTTTAGGTTTTAGCTCTAAGAACTTATTGGAATGATATTTTAATGTAGTTAAAAAAACTCAAAATAAACATAAAAATAAGCACAATTTACTTAGAAAATATGGTACTTTTTGAAGTAAATAAAAAACCCCACCATAAATGGATAGACAAAACTTTATCTTGAAGACAGTTATAAATCATTTATAATAAATAAAAATTAGGATCACACCTGAGTCCTAGTCCTGAGGCTATAAAGTGAAGACGGTTTAAGGGTTACAAACAGTAAGCGGGGCTGTCCACCTATTACAACTCCATGACACTTGACCCTGATCCTAACAGAAAATGCTCTGCAGATGCTGGACTGGCCTAATATTCCAAAGAGTTTCTGAATCTTCTCTTCTGATCCTCCATATGTTTCTCTAGCTTCAGTTCACTTAAAGACTCTTGATTTATGAGTGAAAAAAAAACAGAAGATCAGGGTGCAGGAATTTATGTAAAAAAAAAATTGAAAATACGAGAGACCGGCGAGAGTCTCTGAGTTAAAAGGGTTAGAGCACAAAAGTTAACAAAGCTGTGTGAATATGTGAAGGCCGGGCGCACAGCATGAGTTATGAGTTAGTTCCAGAAGCTTAAAAGGAAAAATCCAGAAAGCACAGGAGGTGTGCAAACCAGACATTTGTTGGGTTTGCTAGCGGGGTAAAAAATCTTTAGATATAGCTTAGGAAGTTTATAGGTTTCACCCAAATAATGTCATAATTTATTAACACGTATGTTGTTCCAATCCTGTATGACTTTCTTCTGTGCAGCAGGGTCAAATATTTGTAGTAAGTCACTGTTAATTTTTAGTCATTTTCAATGAACAGATTTATCTGGTTTATCGACTCCAAATCTAACAAGAGTGCATAGGAAATACATATACATATATATATATATATATATATATATATATATACATATATATATGTATTTTTCTTCTTGGTCATTATACGTCAAGTTTACACAGAAACAAAACACAATACAATTTTGATGGTCCACCAAAAGACCTTATACAAGTAACTTTGCAACTGCAAGTCTCTGTATTCTACAGTACAAACCCAAACAGTTACACCTAACCCCAACAGTCCACTACAGTCTACTAATAGTTTGAGAGTTAATAGACATGTAGTTCAAAGTTACTTATAGTTTAAAAGTACATGTCTGAAGCCCATCTCAATAAAGTGTAACCTCAAAATATCCTAATACTGACCATCATCAACCAGGGATACATAGGTCAAGCAGTTTGGAAAATGGGAAAGATGGATCGAATGGATGGAAAATATGTTAATATGTCAAATATAGAGTAAATTAGAGCATAAATGTTCTTCATGGTCGATAACATAAATTCGACAAATATTCAATAGTTGAGTTGAGAATGAGGTTAAAGAATCAGCTGATAGTACTATGTTAGGGTCAATGGGAATTTCTTAACTTCCTGGGTTTTCTTTGGAAATGCACACTGTGAGGTAGCCTATATTTAAGTTAACTGGACTGAACACACATGAGTAGAACACTTTGAAAATTCCTGGCTTATCTCTAAAACCTGGCAAATTCCAGTCTGAAAGGCAACAGTATACCTTTGCAAGCAAGCGGTACAGATTGATGGTGCCGAGTGCCAATTTTTCAAAATTTTTCAGTGTTAGATAAATTCAAAACAACTCAGAGCCTTATTATGTGGAGTTCATTAGTTAATTAATTTACTTTAGCAACCTGGATATGGAACATGTTTCCCTATTCCAGCTGAATGAGTAATCTTTGTTGCAATGCTTTTCCCTTTTGAATTAGATAACTACCTGAGAGTTTCTGATATGTTCAATATATCACGGTTTTATAAAATCCCAAGCGAGTGAGAATGTGTTCTAGGCTCAGTCTGTGTGATAGTGTAGACATTACGGTATAGTTTCCATCCATGATAAAGTTTAATGGTTTGTCTGTGTCATATCCGTGTGATTGATTCTCCTTCTGTGCTCATGACGAGACTGACAATCTCCTCTTTGCAGACTCGTAATGGTGCATTCATTTGTGTGCCTGTGAGTACGCAGTGACAGTTTGTACCTCATGTGACAACTCTTCTGAAAACTGACTGCAGTCTCTAATGGTTTCTGAAGGCTGGCCGATACCTACATCAACATCCCTGAAACTATAGTTAAAGGAAATCACTACCATTCCCTCCCTGCCTCTGCTAATCTTTAAAAGAAGGTAAGTATTTTCCGGTTTTCCTGTCATTTCTCTTTCCTTGTAAATATTCAGTGGCCGGCTCCCAGATCGCATGTGAATGGAAACAGTGATGGTGAGCCTGGCCAGCACGTGTAGCCGTAACTTCTCAGAACTGCAAACCCGAGAAAGAGGCAGGAAAGAGATTAAGCTTTTCCTCCGGGCTCTCATGCACACCCTGTGATTTTCGTACCTCTGGCTTTGAGGACTTCTGTTGTGATGGAGTTCCAGCAGAAGCTTGTGGTGGTGTGTGACGGTCACGGGACTGACAAAAATCATCATCCAGTGGAATCCTAACATTTCTGCTTTTCTTTTTCAAGAGAAACTACCAGACTGTCTTGCTGAATACCCTTTTCTCTTTCTGCCTTTTTCTTTATATAATAAAAAAGAACCTTAAAACATGTTGGACACGCATTTGAGTACTGGCAGAAATAGTCAATTCCACTCTGACAGTTCCTGAAGAACCAGGGTGCACAGGGTATTATCCAACATGACATCATGACTTTTGTGTAAACATACACAACACTTTCGAGTCAAGTGGCGCGTTCTCTCACGCATTTTGAGCTATCCGCGTGTATCCGCGTGTATGTCTACGCTATTAACGTCCGAGTGATTCCACGTAGGTTTAGGGATGGGGTTGAGGTAGGGTCATATATTTATATATACACTGTAAAAAAACTGTAAAAAAACGGAAAAATACTGTCAGGAAAAAAACTGTAAAAAAAGGTAATTTCTTATTCTATAATTATGGTTTATTACTGTTATTCTACACAAAAATATCTTTCATTATCTGATATAATGTTAATTTACTGACCTATTGAAGTATTATTATCTGTTTTGTACCATAGTAACACTGACAACCACAGTGATGATGAGAGTCACATGATCATTCAAAGCTCATTACAAGCAGCTTTTCCACAAGAGAGTTAATACTAATATACAGAAACTGCACAGTGTCATTCACAGAAACATTAAACACCATCATGGTAACACATGACATTTTTTAAATGCATTAAACATTAGTTTAACAACATTAAATGTAACATAAAACCCTAATATACATAACTGATTAAAAAAAACTAAGAAAACTATGAAGAAACAGTTATTTCAACAAAAACACATCAAATGTGAAGTGTCATGCAGGGAATTGTGGGAATGTCAATTTACGTTTTTTCACTGTAAATTATACAATGAGTTGTTCTTTTTCACTTTCAAAAACTGTAAATTAATGGTATTTAGTACGGAAATACTATTATTTAACCTTAAAACTCACTTTAACACCCTCATACTTAATGATCTTCAAGGAAAACATGTTAAATGACTGCTGATTTCTGCAATTATACCTTCTTTTCTGTGTTTTCTAATTTAACAGAAAAAATCTGTAAAATATTACGGAATATGTTATGTAAAATTACACACAACCCTGTAAAAATACAGACAATTTCCTTTAAAAAAAACGTAAAATAGATTTAAACCAAAATACAAGCAAGTACCTGTAAATTCAATAGTGGACCTTTAAATTACAGCAAATATCTGTAAAAATAACCAGGCATTCACTGTATAATGACAAAACGGCAAAATTCTGTAAAAAAATACAGACCATTACCTGTAATTTTTTTTTTAAAGTGTACAGCAATAACGTTACGTCAGCGGCGTTCATAAACACGCTGAAAGTGATTATGCGTGTTGATAGCACGCCAAAATGGAAATATGAATTGGCGTGTCATACACACGCTACTTCATCTGTCTGCTGGGGGAAACAAAAACTAGCGATTTTTATTTTCCATTACTCTATGCCCTATATACTAGCATTATACGCTAAACCGTTTTTAGAGATAAAACTCTTTACATTCGATTATCATGAAAACAAATCTCAGACAACGGTTGACTAGGTACAAATGTGTTATTAGACCATATTTGACCATTAGACTCACATCACTGCATTATTGCGACAACGCGGCAATGACAAGAAAAAACTGTATGCTTTAGCATTGTCTTTTTTAGGGTCACATCTTGTGACATCATGTCCCATTTTTGCTTGGTTTACATGTCTTTGGTCTGTGTTGCATTCATATTTAATTCGAACCACAGAGTTCGTTGGAAACGGACGAGATCAATCTTTTCAGCGGTATTGGTCTCCGCTTATTTTAGTGGCGCCAGTGTTCAGATGGCAGAATGCAGCATCGGCAACAATCTTGTCCAGTCAGTGTAAGAATGGGTGAGGATTTTTTACAGGCTTGAACCTCTTCAACTTAAATTTGCAAACTTTTTTTTCTTTAGGTGTTTTGAGTTTGAATGCCCATATTAAGCCTCTACAAATTAATTACAAGGATCTCAGAGGCATCCTGGCGCTCAGTTAAAGACCCCCCGCCTGTCTCATTGTTCAGCATCAGGTATATGTGAAGAAAGTGGGTGGTCTTGATAGAGAGTTAAGGTTGGGTTTATTGGAAGATGCTTAGCCAATTTGAAAGTTGAAAGTTGGAGGCGCACATGAATAGAGGACAGAAGCTGCGCTTGCATGCATTCAAATAATTCATACAAAATCAGACTGATGTCTTAATCGGAAGCCTTCATGTAAACGCCTCAATCAGTCCAATTTAGCTTTGACCCGAATTACATTTCTATGGTTATTGAAAGAGGTAATGTTTTCATATGTATTTTATATAAATTATTTGATATAGCTTTGTGTTATATATTTGTTTATGACCTGATTTTTTTTTGACTGCATTCTTAAATGACTCGATCTTAGTGGCCGCAATGATTCGTGTAACTCAGCGAGAAAGACTGGTGTACAAGATTATGTTTGTTTTTTTTAAAGATAACAATTTGACTGTAGATAGGCAATGAAGATGGAAAAAACACGACTAATTACGAAAATAATATTCGTGAGAAAACTAACAGTATTTATATAATTTTTACCTCGTGTAACCACAGTCACGTCCAACTGATCTAAAGGTACGGGCGCTTCGGTCTGCGCATGTGCCGGAAGTGATCTCTTGCGTGTGTGCGTCATCTCATTGTTCACACAGAGATTTCAGAAGTTTTAACTTTCACTGTGAAGATCTAAACCTATTTAGATGTACAGGAAATCGCAATGGAAGACGATTTCGTGTCTTAGGCCATCAATGTGTACTTACATTTACGAGTCATTAAATCATGTTTAATCTGGACTTCTCTGTGCATGCTCTTTGAGGTGGTGACCATAGACCTGCATTATATGACTGACAGATAACGGTTTGACCGAAAAATATCACAATTTAAACTACTGTGGAAACAAAGACACCTACATCTTGGATGCCCTTGAGGTAAGATAAAACAATCCAAAAATTAATTTCAAAGTGAACTATCTCTTAACCACTTAAGTAATGTGTGTTACTTTGTAACTTTGCTGTCTATAGAGGGATTAGAAAGGTCTCAGAATTCATCAGAAATATATTCATTTCTGTTCCGAAGATGAACAAAGGTCTTTGGAATGACATGAGGACGAACAATTAATGACAGAATTTTCATTTTTGGGCGGACTAACAAGTTTCAAATAATATGAATGTATATAAAATGTTTATTTACATGTTGTCATACGAAGTGGTCAGTGTTTTCTTAAAGGTTGACAACTAAAAATTTAGTCTGCTTTCATTGGATAAGAGCAGTGTGCTGTGAACATTCTTCAAAACTGTTTTTTTGCATTACTTTCAGAAGGAAAAATGAACACAAGTTTAGAATAACAGGAGATTGAGTAACTGCTGATGACAGTCTTCATTTTTGGGTGAACTTTTCCTTTAAGCTTATGGTCAGGGTTGTTCTACATGTGTGGAGAAAGTGGGTTCATTACAGACTGAAAAGTGAGCAGTCAGCAGACTGTGGTCTCCAGCAGTGGAAGGTTTTACATTCAAATGACTCACCATGAGACACATAAAGCTCGTACTCTCCCACAAGCTTTGGAGAAGGTCCCCATGGCCTGAGGGAAGCCCGGAGAGAGGGGGTCTCCAGCAAATCTGCATGAAAAACCTTTGGATCAGCTTTGCGAGCTAGGTCGTTATCTGTGGCAAGTTATGGCAGTAGGAAGAATGTGGTTTACCACTGGGGGAAAACATCACTTTTCATCATCAGGAAACTGTTAGTAATTGTTGCCAGAATCTGATCACGCAATAAAATGTGTGTGTGTGTGTGTGTATATATATATATATATATATATATATATATATATATATATATATATATATACTTATTATTTTAATGTTTTTAAAATAAGTCTCTTCTGCTCCCCAAGGCTGCATTTATATGATAAAAAAAACATTAATATTGTGAAATATTATTACAATTTAAAACTTGTGAATATATATAGTAAAGTGTAATTTATTCCTGTGATCAAAGCTGAATTTTCATCATCATTACTCCAGTCTTATGTTGCTAATATGGATTTGCTGCTCAAGAAACATGTATGATTATTATCATGTTGAAAACTTTTTTTTTACATTTTTATTTGAGGATTCTTTAAAGAATAGAAAGTTCAAAAGAACAGCTTTTATCTGAAATGAAAAGCTTTTGTAACATTAAACACTACCCTATAAAAAGTTTGGGGTCAGTCAGAATTTTTATTTGATTTTTGGGGGAAAATAAGAAATCAATACTTCTATTCATCAAGGATGAGTTACATTGATCAAAAGTTACAGTAAAGACATTTATAATATTAGAAAAGATTCTATTTTTAATAAATGCTGTTCTTTGAACTTTCTATTCATCAAAGAATTTAATAAAAAAAAGTGCACAACTGTTTTCAACATTGAAAGTAATAATGAATGTTTTTTGAGCATACAACCATCATATTAGAGAGTGATTTCTGAAGGATCATGTGACACTGAAGACTAATGACTAATCATGAAGAGTAATGATGCTTAAATTCAGCTTTTTTCAGAGGAATAATTACATTTTAATATATATTAACATAGAAAACAATCATTTTAAATTGTTTTTTTTTTTTGACACTTCTTATAAAAGACTTCTTATAAAAACATTAAATGATCTAAAACTTTTGACTAGTAGTGCATATATATATATATATATATATATATATATATATATATATATATATAATTTTCAGTTTTGTGTGCTCATTCCAAACCAAATTGCCATTCATAAAATAATATACAGTTTATAGAGTTTTATTAGCCGTGTAAATAATGCAAGTTAAATGTCTAGTGTTGTGAGTAATTTTTTATTACTTAATTACTTATTTACTTGCTTTTTTTAACTGGTATCTTAACACCACAGATTGAAAGTGTATAGTAATTTATAAAATCAAGCACATAATAAATAAAAAAAGAGCATATTAAAGAATTATAAGATAGAATAGATATAAATGCATGATATGCGTAAATGCATCATGAGTCTGAAACTATATTTATGAAAACAGTATAAATATATAAAGCTTTATTTACAGCAGGTATATTACTGTAGAGAGACACATCTTCTCACATAAAAATGTATAGGAACAGACGTCAACTCATCAAGTTATGTAACAAACTTGTCTGATTTGTTCACTTCATCACACATGTACCGTATGCAACATTAACCAAGTCACTGTGGCATTGCTTTGATAGATGAAAGTAATAACCTTCAAAGCTCTGGTATGATTTTGGATTAAAAGTGTGTTGTTGCCATCTTTGTGCATTTTGATGTGTGTTGGCAGGTAGAAATTATGAATGAGAAACTCAAAGCGTGTGGCAAAGATTACAGGCTGTTTAATATGAAAGTGTCCAGGCCGAGAACCACCCCTGATAAACCACAGTCTCCATTTACATTTCAGCACATTAATGAGATTTATGCCCATACTTATATTGTAATTACAAAACTTAATGCCACAAGGAATTAGACTGTCTAACCGAAACTTTTATTCTGTATTTTATGTTATTTATCTACACCTGGTGTATTGGTAAATCTACCCAATTTTTTAAATCAACAGAAGAAATACCGAGATAACCTGGCTTCTCTTGAGATTCCCTGCTGGTTTGTAATGAATTATATGCTAAAGCCTGTCCACACATCAGGAACACCAGCGATTTCAAACCGTGTTTTTGAGACTGACTTTAGGTCACTGCAGTTTTAAAGAGCAATGGACTTATGAATTTCCACATGGTTTGTCTCAAAGCACATTAAAAACGCCACATATGTGGGACGGGGGACTTTAAACTTAGTTGTAAGCAAAAGTAATAAAGATGCTTGCCTTAGAAAACACCACTAACCAGCTCGTAACACTAGTCTAATCTCAAATCAGTTCAGATCAGAGCCTCTTTGGAGAATCACAGACACTGATGTCATCAGATATGCTTTTAAAGATTTCAGGACCATCCCGGATCAACTTCAAAGTGCCGGCATATGTCAGCAATATAACACACATACTTTATACCATTACTTCAAACACATCGGTTGTGATAAATTTATGAGGCCATAAAAGAGGATTTTGGGCTTCTCACAAACTATATGACATCTGGACTCAATCTTTGGCATGGCGTATACAAGAGTGCAGAAGGCCTTTGTTCTCGTGAGGGGTGTGAGGCGGGGGTCCGTGCTGCGGCTGATGCTGCACGCCTGCGGTTAACTCTCCAAAAGAGGAAAAGGGGCTGATCTGATGGTGTAGCCTATAGAAACATACCCTTTAAACTCTTCAATACAAGTTTCAGCAGGATCTGCTTCTGTTTTTGGAATTTAGAGGGGTTTTTTTTATATTCCTATAAAAGATTTATAGTTTATATTCTGTATTTATAACATCTTAAATAAACACCATTAATCTGCTTCATAACGCCTTGGTAACTGTGCTGGAGGCAGCGTGCAGTTGTGCATTTTTTTTTTAGATCAGCAACACCATGGATTTACTGTAGTATCACTAACTGCAACCATGGAAGTTTGGCAGAATACATAGTTATAAAAGTTAATTTACAAGTAAATCCCTGTATTTTGTTTTTCTGGCGTTTTTGTTTTCATAATACAGTGAATACCTGTTATTTTACAGATTTTTGAATAACTGTAATTTATTGTATTTTGCTTGTATTTTGGTTTTATATCAATTTTAAGAATTTTTTTAAAACCGTTTTTAAAGGAAATTTTCTGTATTTTGACAGGGTTATGTGTAATTTTACAGTAAATATTAAGTAATATTTTACAGATTCTTTCTGTGAAATTAGAAAACTAAGAAAAGAAGGAATAACTGCAGAAATCAGCAGTCATTTGACATGTTGTCATTGAAGATCATTAAGCATGTGGATGTCAAAGTGAGTGTTAAGGTTAAATAACTGTATTTGTATACAACAGTCTTTTAATATTGTCTCTGCAAATATATCTCATTTTGATAATCATTAATTTGTCCAGATCTGCGTCGCTGCACATTGCGTGGCTTTGTGTTCGTGTGTGTGTGTGTGTGTGTGCGCGCTCGCGTGCGCCCGATGACGCAGATTCTAATTATCCAATAATAATTATTCGTTGCTTAGTCCCGCTCACCATAACGGTGAGAGGAGTGTAAGCATTATCTTATAACAAAATATATCCCCGTCTCAGAGCAAGAATGATAATTGAGGGCCAAGAAACCGTGCTTTACTCACATTTGAAAATCCCAGCGTTGCTGGTCTCTGCGATTGTTGATGATGACGTATGCTCTCCCATGGCCTCCCGGGATAGAAGAGAATCCATTGGACGAGCGCTCAAAAATCTGGGCAGTATGCCGACCGCGAACTTCTCGCCTTCTCTTTAATGAATACTTATGTTTAGAACGTACTGTTTCTTTCACGCACTGTTTTCTCATACAATACAGACCCTATGTAGCCCCGCCCCTTTCAGCGTTGCGCTCGCTGTGTTTTGACTTCCGGTCTGTATTTTCACAGCGATCTTGCATAGGTATGAATGAACTGCTCGTAAAAAAAATCCCGGTCGACATTTGTTAAGACATCTGCTTTACGATGCTTATGATAAACATTACAATGCGCATGATAACTTTTGTTAACTCTACAATAAGTAAATCCACTTCACCAGCTAATTACTCATCGACAGCTATGCCATAGAAATATACAGAGCAACCGCAAAAACGGAAGTTCAAAGACAATATTGTAAAGATGACACTCGTTTCTCTGGTGCATAAGGTCTAAAGGAAAGTAGGCATATTCTAAAGCACTATTAGTATATGTACGTCAAATCTCTGAGAATTAGTACGTCACCCAGTTAATTCTTGCCCTATTTTATGATTCATACATGTACGCAGCCATAGACAAGTTGTACACAACCACGGTGCAACATTATTAAAAATACATAAATGGTTCCAAGGTGTGCCTCACAAAGTGAATATTGAAATATAGGAAAACATTTAACTTTACTATTCACTCATTTGGACTTGATCCAGTGCCATTCAGTAATGATAAATAATAAAAACAGTAGATGTTTTAAAGAAGGGCGATTTGCAAACCACCAAATACACATCTCTGCTTCTCATATCTTCCCCATATGTTCTGCCTTTCTTTCCACACTTTTAAGCGAATTGTTTTCACCCGTGGAACAAAATTTCAATTCCCAGCTGGTCTGACTGTATCCCAAACCTCTGGCTATGGCTAATATTCCTATGCTACTGATATCCAGTTTTACAGTAATTAAATAAACAACCACATTTTTCCATACCGTGCCGCCTGGCATGTCCGTTTGTCATGTTGACGTGAGTAGGTGTGTATGGTCTTGTGTAAGAGTTGTAGTGAATGTAAATAGCAGGTCTGAGGGCTGGGAAGCATTTCTTCCAGGAACAACAGAATATCAAACCTCCAGAGACCCACCTGAACGATTTAACAATATCTGACTGTTGCCTGTAAGAGAGCTCGCTCACGGGAAGCTGTTACTGTAAAGTACATTGCATTTAGCAATTTCCAACCCAAACTCATGGGCAAATGAAACTATGTAATGAGGGATGAATTTGTTTGATTTAAATTCAAGTAAGCATGAATGTCCATGCCTAAACATAAATGGCACTGGGATGTAAGCACAACAGAAAATGTATGAATGACATTTTACAAATTCAAATGAATTAGTCACCAATTCATCCGCTCAGGCATAACAAATATTTTAACTTTATGCCAAAAGTCATAAGCCACAATGAAGGCAAATTCTCATGCTAGTATCCCTGTGTAGACATGTCATGTGAAGCTCCAATTTGCTTTGTTGTCTGCCAGGTTTACCTGTATCTGTTTATTAAATGTTCTGATCTGGCTTTTTGTGTTTTATTCATTAAACTTTGTGTATTCATATATTTTTTTCTTTTTTTTCTTCACAAATGTACTTTTGGAAGTGCAATTTGATTATAAGCAGTTTTCATAAAGTTGAATTAGCTAACCTTCTATGTAATTCTTACTCTTAAAAGTGTACACTTGTAGGTGTTGAATATAATTAATTTAGGCTACTGTTAGGCCCACACAATATAACATTCTAAATGAGGAAAATCTTTATCTAGCATAACATAAATAAATCTTATCAAACTACGTACTCATTTTCTTCCCTTCGCATCCTACAGGGGGTGCAGCTGTTGAACAAGGATGCACAAATAAGAATTGAGAGAGCACCCCCAGGCTAGGTCACATCAGTTCAGGTTCTTAACCTGCTCCTTATGACAACATAGATATCAGCGTTTTTTTGTTTCTGTTCCTTTACACGATACTTTGCCACACATACACAGGTTGGTCTACTTAATGACGTATTTTAAATGCCTTGTAGCTAAAGATCATATTTCTATGACGGAATAGAAGCAGGATTAAAGTCATATATAAGCAGCGTGTCAAGCTGAGGACATTATCTGTTTGCTATATGGAGTCTGGGAAAATAAAGGATGTTTGCAGAGGGCTTTACTGTTTGTGTTTGATCAGGTTATAAATGGCCCTTTTAAACTTCCTGTGGGACTTATCAAATATAATATCAGACCCAAAGGCTAAGACATACAGGAGCCTATACTGTGTAACAATTTGCAGTTTTTACCTTAAAGAGCTTTACCTTTTTACCTTTAACTGACTCATCTTTCTCAACTGTTGGTTCACTTAAAACACAACTGACTGTAAATGGGTATAAATGCATAATAAAAAGATTAAAATGAATAATTAAATATGTTACAATTTGAGTACAAAAATTCATAGAAATTAAAAATTGCGTGCCATATACACGCAAAAACTGTTTTTGGCATATAAATGCCACGAGAAATGACATTCGTGCCATAGATACTAACTTTCATGAGATCGGGCTCGTAAAATGTCAATAGAACTCCAATTTCTCATTAGAGTAACAGCTCCTTGAATGCACACACACCACGACAAAATGGCGTCATCTGACTCGCAGCATCAAACCACTGTGTGTGTGTTCAGGACCATTTGAGTCCATTTAACTTATATTTATTCACACATTCAAATTATCTCCACTAATTAGTAGAATTTACTTATTTATTAGTAATGCTTTCAAACTTCCATATTTTTTATTAAATTGCAATAAAATTCTTTATTATATAACATCCGGGCTAACAGAGGATTGGTGGTCCGTAGCCTCTAAAAGATTGAAATCCCCTGATTTAGGTTACCTAACAAATTAACTTTTTAGTGCAGTTTCAAAATCTTTTACGCAACAGTAAAACTGTCTAATTATGTCCTAATCATTTAGTCAAGGTGTCATATTTTTGCTTCTTATCTTTGACATACTTGATTACTCTGCCTTGCTCATACCTAAGCTGTTCTGCAAATCACCTTCTTGTAATAAATGTCTTGTTTACAAATTACTATGGAGAGGTTCCAGTTCAGACTGCTTGAAACCACCCGGAGCACTAGCTTCATGTCAGATATCAGATTTCCAGCTAATGTTTACAAATTAGATCAGTTTCACTTCCTTGAAATAGCTGAGTTCTCAATGTATGCAGATCTAAATACTCCTTTAGATCAGGTGCTGTGATAATAATATAAGACTGTGTCAGTTTTTAGACAAATGACTTGAAAAGCAATGAGAAAAATAGACTTTTGAAAAAACCTCCAGTAAATCAAACTACGACGTGAATATAATTTCATATGTTTACAGGTTTAATCTATCGGATAAGGTAATAAAAACTAACTAGCTTCGACAATTCTGCATTGTGTTTACCATGAGCTGAACACATGCTCTCACACACCGAGCGCCCCTCCTTTAACCAATGATCGCAGCAGGTTACCGTGACGTGTGATTGTGGGCGGGCTCAAACCCTTAAGTTCTTATAAAATATTTAATTATTCATGAAGCTGACCAATGGAGCGGCGTATGTAAATATGACAGGTTTAAATGTATGTGTAGGATTATTCCAGTAGGCACAGTGAATGAACGGGAGACTGTGAGTAACTCGACTGTAGGAAACTGACGCTTGAGTTCGTTTGTTCATCGGCAAATTTATTTGGATTCTGTTTCGTTGATAAAATAACTTTTCAAATCCACGCTTTGATTTGAACCGAACTCGTCGGACATCATCAGAAACTACTTGGGGCATCCAGACCAGCTGACATCCAGAGAGCAGACTTTTTCCCTCGGACTGATTTCGCCATGTCCTCCGCGGATGAGTCGAAGCACAGCCGGCGCTGTTGTGTTTTATCGTGGGAGCAGGTGCAGCGTCTGGACTCCATCCTCGGAGAGTCTGTCCCGATCCACGGACGAGGAAACTTCCCGACACTTTCCATTCAACCTCGACATATCATACAGGTACAGGATCCAAAGATAGGCTTATCTACATAGCACTGAAACCTCAGCTGAACACAGTTTGCTCCAAAAGGAATCCAATAATGTGGACATTTCCAATTCCAATATTTTTATATAATTTGGAGCATTCCTGAAGGATCCTCACACAAAACAAAATATAACAGCTACACTATTAGGCTACTAATGTTATTATACAAAATGTTATTTTGTATAACGAAATGTTATTTTATACACAAAATGTTATTTTGTCTACAAAATGTTATTTTATTACGCCACAGTAAAGGGGTGTTATAGGCGCTACAGGTAGACTATGATGACTCATTCGCGCATTTGTATCCGCGTAGCCCTACAAATGTGTGCGTGAAAATGTCTACGAACATTTTCTTGAACAAATCATGATTCACAAAGAAATGTCATTCAGTGAATAATAGACCTAAAATATTTCATCATAGGCTATAGCTCAGGCTAAGTTGCGAGGTTTCTCTAAATAATGCAGATTTACGCTTGATTTACAGCTGGCTATTGAGTGTTTCGTGATCTGAACTGGTTTTGGGAATGATACACTTGGCTTTGGTCGTGGATCTGGCGAGTGTGTGTCTGCTGTGGCTGAGTGAGTAGAGGAAAGGCTGTGTGGTTGAAAGCCCTTATAAGATGGTTTGGGCGTGTTTAATGCAAATGACTAACCTCGTGTACAGTCTGCTCATAAATAGGTAGGCCTACTCCAAATGCATTACACATTCAAACATTAGAACGAGATTAAGAACAAATGTATGTTCATACGCGCGTGAATTGACTAAATAATTCAAGTCTATTTCCTAAATGTAATTACCATAGCTACTTAACAGATAGGATGGAACTGCAAAACATAAGAAAGTTACTAAGTTAATTCTTGACTTAAGTAAAAAAAAAAAGGTAAATTAATTTTTTTTTCAATAATTCCCTAGGCTATATAAAATGGTTACGAAACAGAATATCAAACATAAACAGATTTAGAATGTTTCCTTAATACATCCCCATACTGTATGATTCCCCCCCCTGATTGTTCTACTGTAAAGCATACATTTTAGCTTTTGCAATCGGGTCGTAACTTTCACAGCCTCACTGGAAAAGGTTTATGGGTCAGTTTTTCTTCCATTCCATTCCAGTAGATATCAGCAGGTGCTTGTGCAATCAAATCAGGCGATTTAATCTATTTAACATACGGAGAAACTCTCATAGTGATACTTCTGTCTGCTGACACTCTCAAACGTCCCCTTCATGTTGAAAGTGTCGTATTATTTATGATAGCTTGTCTTATTCCATACACACTTGCCTCTTAGTCCAACAACACCCAAAAAATCAATTTGGAACTATAAAATAGAACTAGAAGGAAGATACTTTTTACTAACACAGGCAACAGCCAACATTCAAAATGTTTGAAACGTATTTTTCTATAAACTTAAATATTTGAAAGGTGATTAATGAACTAAAAGGCCTTTGCGTCTTCTTAGTTTTAATATGAATGCAGAATTTCCCTTAATTTAGTTTGTTTTATTTACAACCTCACGGTCGCAAGGAAGCCAGTTCACACAATTAACTGTGAAACAAGATATATTGGCTAGTATTTTTACCCAGCCGTATCAAATGGCTTACTCAGAATTAGTCCTCTCTCTGATGACATCACTGACCTCCAAATGAAAGTGCTTATTCTCTACCATCTGGTTGTAGGGCTCTGTGTATAACATGGGGGCCATTAGACAAGTCTATAAGCTGATAAAAACCTGTTCATTTCGACTCCTTAATGTTAGTGGCATTCGAACAATCGGATTGGAATTTGCAGTATTCACAAGTGTAGTTTTGTCTACAATATAACAGTGGAAACGTCTTCAACTACCAGGAAGCGAACTCTTAGATGTGTTCAGTCATCATCCCCCCAGAAGGTTGTTCAGTATTAGGTGTTGTAAAGCATGCCGTGTTCTTATTACCAAGTGTAGAAAGAACACTCAGGCACAAATCACCACTATTTCATTTTTTCCCAATGGTATAATTTTGTGCATTGTTGCTTTGCTTGGCTTACACTGGCTTACACTGTTTAGCAGACAAAGTTAGCTTGTTTGTGGCACATAAGGTTAAAAGTGGCTTAATCCTGTTGGAAACAGTAGACTTGTGAGCCAGAGCTGACATGGCATCCGTGTGGTAAAGAGGAGCCTGGTAAGTCTTTCAGTTTGGCCAGAGTGTAAACCAACTCCTCAGGATTATTTATTTTTTTTCAATCTGAAAGGATACATAGACTACATGTAAGCCATTCCCATTGTTCCTGTCTTAGAACAGGTGCTTTTATGAGTATGTGAATGGATGTCTTAAAGGAATTCATCCCTCCAGCAGGTAACATAAGCTTGGTAAAACCAGTGGATGGAATCAGTTTAGGGTGTACATTACACCATACACCCATACCTGCAGGGGGAGCTAATCAACAGAGCCTTTTTAACATTATTTCACTGTAAACCTGCAGGCGCTTATGGACCCAGCAAACAAATTTAGGTTCTGGGAATGTTAGTTTTGGTTCCAAGAACGTTCCAAGAACTTTCCCTTAAGGTAGAGGGAACGTTCCCGGAACATTCTCCCGGAACACTATCCCATAATTATAAAAATTATGGGATAGTTCAAGTTCTGTCATCATTTATTCACCTTCATTTTGTTCAAAACCTGTAAGACTCTAACATATTCAGCCAAGCAAACAAACAAAACTTCATTTTCACTCTGATTCACTAGGCTAATTTGCCTTTAGAAGACTAAAGTACATGTGCCGGATAGACAACTTTCATGGTCCTGATTTGGAGCTCAACATTCCTAGTCTTAACATTCCTAGTCTTGGTTTGGAACAAAATTAGGGTGAGTAAATGATGACATACTTTAGTTTTTTTTGTTTGGAAAATCAGATGAATGTTTTTGGACAAGGCCTTTATTAATGGGCTGTATAACTGGTGTAATGGAAGTTATGTATGACTAACTGCTTAAAGTTTCATCTGAGCTTCATATAACACCCTAGCATTACCCTATTATCCACATGGCCATCCAATAGCTAGAATTTCAAAGATTCCATTGTGAATTTTGGGAAACAATTTAGAATCAGGAAAAAACTCTTCAATAGTCTAGTCCAGTATACAGGGGATTCACTGACTCATTTCCTGAGCCTGGGCCAGTGTCAGAGACTCGTAAGTAATTCATTCATCCCTTTGCATTTGGCAGTTCACAGTGAGACTGGCTGTCGGTATCCAGGGGGCAGTGATGCTGTGTTCTGTTGGCCTGATCCCCAGCCCAAGTCTGTAAAATGCTGTGTGGGAATTTGCCTTACGATCATCCTACAAATAAAACATGAAACCTATTTTGGCCAGGTTGGAAAACAAAACAAGTTGAGCCAAGGCGTTGTCGGCACCGGTCAGACCAGTGTTTGCGGCTTTTTTACAAGCCTTCAACACAGAGTCAAGGGAAATAGGATTGTAGATTTCAAGATATCTCAATGTATGTGTCTTCTCTTCTTTAGAGTGTCAGAGAAGATTTTAACTGTAAAACTGTGCATCAGTCCCTCTAGGCTTTTTCCTTTTTTAAGGGAATGCTCCTTGCAACTTGTGTGTGATTTTGTACCTGTGTGATAACGGCATGAGTCGTTTTTGTAATTGTAGTATTTTTATAAAAAAAAATTTAATTCAGCAAAACGTCATGTCATATATATGCTTTGCCTTAAAGCTTTTTCTTTAGAACAATCGATCACACTTTAGTAATAACATCTTTTGCCTCAATAAATGACTAATTACTGCTTTATAGGTACTAATAAACAGCCAATATCGAAGTAATATGAAAGCTAATAAGCAACTAGTTAATAGTGAGAATTGGACTCTAAACTAAAGTATTGCCAAACAATACTATGAAAAAGACAATAACATTTTTGGGAATACAAAATGTTTAGTTTTACAATTAGTGAAGTTATTATTTTTAAGAAATATATCATTAGGGACAAACTGTTGTCATTATGGCCCACCAACTGTCTGAAAGTGTTGCCAGTGTAACTAACTGGTTCTCTATGCAAAAAAAAATAATAAAAATGTCTGCCAAGATATTATTAAGAACATTGAAATGTACGTGTAATTCCATTGCGGAAACTGATCTGAAAGTTTCATTTTATTTCTTGACGTTTGCTGTATCCCTGAAAACCAACATTTGTTCTGGAGCATTGTTGTTTTTCATCTTTCATCTACTTTTATAGTGTTTTATTGTTTGTTTTTCCCCCTGGTAATTTTTAGACAAGTTGTCAGAAGTGTGCAGACATATCTGGTGATGAAATAAAATATTTCCAGTTAGATCCTAAGAGGTCCAGACAGTGTAGGGATTATGTAACTGTACAGAGAAATAGGTCAACCAAAATCATGTGTTGTGATGGGTAGAAAACATTCATAAATCAGACAGAGACAGAGAGAAAGAAAAAAATGTGGAACAAACAGTACACAGCAATGCACCTTAACACTTTAGTAACCGCATAGCAATATTCAAGTAACCACCCAGTTCACCTTAAAGGAGTAGTTCACACAAGGTTTTTGATGAGAACATTCCAGGATTATCTCCATATAATGGACTTCAAATGGGAACCAAACGGTTCAAGGTCCAAATGAGAGTTTCAGTGCAGCTTCAAGGGGCTTTAAACGACACCAGGACGACGAATAAGGGTCTTCTCAAGGACCCTTGGAGTCATGACTTGAATAAAGATTTGTTCATTTTGATGAACGAGTTCGAACAGGAGACTCACAGACGCGAATCACAGAACAGAACAAGGCGAGCATTTGAGCTTATAAAACTTAAACTTTGTTATTTATTTTTCAAATGAGCGATCGTTTCGCTAGATAAGACCCTTATGAATCGCCTATAAATCGTAAGTAGGAAAATGATGAAAATTGGTACACTTATAGTGATGGTAATGAATAGCAATCTGACCAAATCTGGAGTCTCTAGGACGAACTCTATAGCGCCACCACCAGTTCAAATTTAACTTTTAAACCATTGATCTAGAAAAATTAAACTTCAATTTTTAAAAAATGTATTCCCCTCATCATGCTGATCAATCCAACATCTTACATTAATAGTCCACCCAGTACAGTAGTGGCCATTTTGAAAAGTACAGTATTATGTTTTTTCAGTAAAATTTTGGCCAATTCTTACGAAAATTGGCTTGTATTATCTTTGGACTGAGGTTAAACGAGGTTGACCCTAAATTGGTTCAGAGGCTGTATCTTGAGCAACTGAGACAAGAAATTGGTTGGCTTCATCGAAACCATGATCTGAGGGTCCATGTCAATTTGTTAACAGTGCCACCTACAGGTCATGATGTGGCTAAAAATGGCAGAAAATCATGATCTTGGTGTCTATGGATTCCTTGTGTTATGAATCCGTGTATACCAATTTTGCCAGGATCAGATGAACTGCCATTTAGAATTTTGTCACAAATTGCAATATCTTTTAAATTTCGGTAGGTATCATCATTGGCATGTCCAGAAGGGACCTGAAAGTTTGAACAGCACCACCTAGTATTCCAAAGATGTACGTTTTTTGCAAAAACGCCAGTAACTCATGAAAACATTGTTCAAAATATAAATTCTGATTGACTTCCAACAAATGAAGAACAATTCTGTACAAAATTTGTAAAATTTCAATCTGAATGAAATTTGTAAAAAAGTTTGCTATGTCTCTTTCTTTTGTTTATGTGTAGGTGGTGCGGGCGCGTCTCGAAGAGCGAGGTGTAGTGGTGCGTGATGTGAAGCTGAACGGCTCTGCTGCCAGTTATGTGCTCCATCAGGACACTGGCCTGGGCTACAAAGACCTGGACCTGATCTTTGGGCTGAGTCTGACTGACCGACAAGACCTTTCGTCTGGTAAAGGATGTGGTCCTGGACAGCCTCCTGGAGTTCCTGCCCCCGGCGTGAGCCGAGACTGCATCACGGCCCTGACCTTAAAGGAAGTGTATGTGCAGAAGCTGGTGAAGGTTTGCAATGACACAGACCGCTGGAGCCTAATATCACTTTCCAACAACACTGGTAAAAACGTGGAGCTGAAGTTCGTGGACTCCCTGCGACGGCAGTTTGAGTTCAGCAGTGGATTCATTTCAGATCGGCTTGGACTCGCTGCTGCTGTTTGACCGCTGCTCTGAGACGCCCATGTCCGAGAGTTTCCACCCCACTGTGCTCGAGAGAGCATGTACGGAAACTCTGAAGAAGCGCTAGGACACCTACACGCCAAAATCATCGCCACGCACAGCCCGGAAGAGATCCGTGGAGGCGGGCTCTTGAAGTACTGCCACCTGCTGGTGAGAGGCTTCCGTCCAGCGTCTGAGGCGCAGATGAAGACGCTCCAGCGCTACATGTGCTCACGCTTTTTCATTCGACTTCTCTGACATCAATGAGCAGCAGAGGAAGCTGGAGGCGTACCTGCAGAACCACTTTAACGGCATGGAGCACAAGCGTTACGATTGCCTCGCTGTACTCTCCATCATGTGGTAGATGAGAGCACCGTATGTCTCATGGGCCATGAGCGGAGACAGACGCTCGCGCTCATCTCCTCTTTGGCACTGACGCGTGCTGGCTGAACAGAACGCCATCCCTGCACTGTCTAATGTAACATGTTACTACCAACCAGCTCCCTATGTCAGAGACTGTCAACTTCAGCAACTACTATATAGCACACGTGCATTCGCCCATTTCCATCTGTAACAGCTCCTATCAAACATGGCTGCCGTGTAGCTGAGCCAGGAAGGAGACAAAACACTCCTGGACATATTTGCAGTCTTCAGATGTTAGATTTCACAGTAACACTTTACAATAAGGTTCATTAGTTAACTACATTAACTAAGAATGAACAATACTTCTATAGCATTTGTTAATGTTAATTTCAACATTTACTAATACTTTGTTAAAATCTTGTTAACATTAGTTAATGCACTGTGAAACAATGAACAGCTTAACGCTAAAGATGAACAAAAACAGTAACAAATGTATTGCTCATGGTTAGTTCATGTTAGTTAATACATTAATGTTTAATAAATGAACCTTATTTTAAAGTGTTACCGATTTCACTTCAATATCAAGAGAAAAAAAGTATATTTTGCATAAAGAAATTCTAATTTCTCACTTGTCATTTTCATTTCATTCGCATAAGAGTAATACTAGTACTACTACTACTAATAATAATTTAGTAAAATAAATCAAATTTACAACATTTTTTATCACTAAATAATAAAATGTAGTACTGTCATTTTAATGTATTACTGTGAAAATTAAGTTATTATTTGTTAAGTTATTTGTTCAACAACAAAATAAGGTATGTGTCTATTTAAACCAACAAACAGTCAAGTACAATTAATCAGTTCCATCTGGATTTAATTAAATTTTTTTTTTTTTTTTTTGCTATCAAAATGACAAAATGGCTTTTTCCAAAAATATGTTTTATTTATAATTAGGACACCACATTTACCAAATTATTTATTATATTAGATGCACAATAGTCATACATGGCTCAAAGTACAGCCTAAAATTTTTTAACTTTTAAAATAAGCTATATGGATTTTTTTTATATTGAGTGTGGTGAACAACCTTGTAACAGTCTTCGCAATTCTGAAATAATGATAATATTCAATAAAAAATCCATAAAACTAGGCTACTCTAACTGTGTAGATGTATTAACCTGATCACTTAGGATAGGCGACCAATTTTTACAGGTTAAACAAACTACAAACCACAGCTAAACTTAAAGTAAAATGACTTTTGTTCTCAGTTAATAAATAATCAAGTAAACAGTTATGTAATTAGAAGAAAATGACAATAGGATGAATAAATTGCTCCACAATTTAAATGATAGACCTATATAAACAAATAATATATATATATATATATATATATATATATATATATATATATATATATATATATATATATATATATATATATATATATATATATATATATATATATATATATATATAATTTCTATATTTATAGAAAATATACTTTATTGTTATAAAACTATTACATCTTAATGGTCCTACAATTTAATAGGAAATGTTCTTTATGTAAAATATAATTTTCTATTTTTGTCTTGTGATTTTGGGTGAAATATGACCAAGTTCTCTTATAGCAGGTTGTTTTGTGCATGCAAAACTCAATGGAGACCAGAAGTGAGATATTTTGTCTTTATATGGATGCTACCAATCCATCCATTATAATAAACTCATGTACTGGAAGACTTAAAATGATTTAATTTGCTCCAAGTCCACTCAAAAACGTTTTGTGAGGTTTGTGTCCAGTGCATATCAAACGATAACAATGAACATTGGGGGAGAAATGTCTAAAGCACTATTTTATTCTATTCATATTTTATAAATGAAAAGTTATGAAACACAGTTTATTTAGAAGTTATGAAAAAACAAACGAAACCAAGAAAAGCCGTAAACTGGGAGGATGTGTTCAGTTCTGTCTAATCATGGTTTCCTACTTTCCTTATTTGAAAAACTGAGGACCAAAGACTTTAGATGTAGCAGATTACTGTATGTGGAATGTTACTTCTGTGACTTTAAGTGCCTGAAACAACTACAAACTGAAATATGTATGTAAATTAAAATGTTCATTGATTTGTTCTCTGGGCTATTGTATAGTACAGTATTTTTACTTTCAGGGGCAGGGCATTTCCTTTACAAATCAATAAAAACAAAGAAAGAAATATAGCCGAATTTGCTCCTAAGTCTTACATCCCGTATCTGTTGAAATGCATGTACACACTGATGTGTAATGACAGACGACTTTGAGTGGTTTGATCTATATAAACGTTAATGTCTCAGGGAAAGAAACAAATGCATTCTCTGTATTTTAGTTTTTTTGTCCACAAGAGTAATTCGAGTAAATCTTAAGAACAAGTAATGTTTAATACTAAAGGGATAGGAACAACTTGCTGCTGAGTAAATGATGACAAAATGTTAATTTCTGGGTGAACTAGATTATTTTACATAAGATAAAGGCATAAAGTAATCATAAACATGATGAGTAGTCATAAAATAGACTAACATAAAATATTCTTGTTCATTTAATATCAAATACAACAGCATTCAGATGTTTTAAGCGTTTAGGAATGTCTAGGATATGGATGGTTAATACTGTATCTCTCATTGACTCTCATAAGGTCACTCATTGTACCTGAGGACACAGATGATGAACAGCTGTTAGGAGAGCAGTGAATGTACTTGCTGAATATGCACCCGCACCACATGTTGTATTCTGTGTATAGGCTACAGTCTATTATTCAAGCACTGGCGTCATGGTACGTAATGTACTTGTGATTAATAATATCATTCAGTGTGACAAACAGGAAGCGGCTGTTCTTAAACTGAGATTTCAGGTGTGTACAACATGTTTTTATCTCAAAATGGATATTTACTGAGTCTCAACCCTTGTGAAAAGAAGTGCACTTGAATTGTTTTGAGCGTGCACTTGTAGTCTCTTTCATTATCTATCAGATAATTAGTACACTTTCATGACTATGTTTCTTAACCCACTTAAATACACTAATAATGTCAAATTAAAAGTTTCACTTTAAAGTACATTTATAAATGATAAATAATTGTTTTAATATTTTTCTTTTGTTGACTAACACACCAAAGCACATATAAAGTGCTTGATTATAATTTAACTGTAGTCTGTTATTCAAAATTATACATTTAAAGTTAAAATTACAAGTGTATCATTACAAATATATTTAAATACATGGCATAGCATTTTCAATAGAAAATTATTTTCAAGTATTTAGTTGCTTGTCAGTATAGTATTTAACCAATATTTTCAAAGACTTAGAAATAGTTGTAAAATATTTCCTACTTAAGAAGGTCAAACTACGGCTAAACATCAAGTCATTTGTTATTGTGATGTTTACAACTTACCAATGAAAAACTTACTCAACTTTAGACCTGCCAAATATAATAAAACCTCAGCAGCTATGAACAAAACAATATACATATATACAGAAATGATTGCTAAACCATATGCCAATGAGGATAATCAGTGGCAAAATAAATAAGAGAATAAGTTGCATGAAGTGACAAAGTGACATTTTTGTTGTTATGAAGTGTCCAGTATTCTTATAGCATAAGTGTCTTCAGACATTAGTGTTGATTTAACTGTGTTCATGGCATTGGGGTATATAGGAATAATCCTGAGCCTTTTATTTTCACTGCGCTCCTGGTAAAAGGCGGTGAGGACTAGTGAACATCCATGCACTTAAGTCAACACATTACATTCGGTTTGTACTTATTCATTTAGAGTATTCTTTTTAAGTATGTACTTTTTCACTATGGGAAGGCAAATGCATTCTTCCTTTTGACGAGTTCAAACCAGTGCACATACTAATTACATTAACCAGGAAATACTGTATTTAAGCAGAAAGAAAAGTGCACCTGGTAACACTAGCTATAATAAAATGACACATCAAACTAAATTATATGCAGAGGTTTCAACCCGACAAGGTTTAACTGTTAAATCCACTGTCATTTTGGCTGACATCAAATATGAGAAAACTCAGAGCTTTCATAAAACTCAAATGTTCCAGCTTAACTACAAAGTTTAAAGATTTGATAGCCCACTTGTGAAACTCTTAATTAAGGTTAATTCTGAAATGACGCACACAGGGCACAGAAACCAGTTAGGGTTAACTTTACGAACTATAATTTTACTTAAAACTCTTGTTGTTCTGCTTTGCTGACTGGTGTTTGCTTCCAGTCTAATTGGTTGTGTGTAAGGGTCTCGCATTATTTTATTTCAGTACAGACAAAAAAAAATTAAAAGAAAGACGAAAATTTTGTCCCAGTTTCATCCATAACAGAGGTTGTAAATGTCAAAAACAAATAAGGGCAAAGACAGAACATATCTTATTTCTTAAACAAGTTAATGAAGGCCATGTCCTCTTGACTCACTGTAACATGAAGTTATAGAAATATGGAATTGCAATTAATAGAGGAAAAGTAAAACTGCTGTCTAGTGGGCGCCTTGACCATTGGAGTGTGACAGATCGTTCCCTGTGATATTAATTTAAGACTCTATTGGGAAGCATGAATAAAGCTTGCTGTCAGATTGATGTGAATACAGACAGCCGTGAAGCATGGCGGCTGTGACAAATGTTTGATAACAGATTCTAAAATGATAGGATTGACGTTTATTTTGATTACTCAGTTAAAGTTTCAATTTAAGATGTCAGACAATGCACAATGCAGATGCACAAAATCATCCAGAGTCATTGTATTGTCTTGATTTAAATAGCCAGTAATCACTGTATTTAACCTGTTTTAAAACTACAGAAAAAAGAAATGGCTGAATGGTGGTCAGTGGACGAAGTGCAGACGTTCCTCTCGTTGTTTGCCGAGGAGTGGATAAACTATAACGATCTTTGAAGCGGTACTAACGGCAGTAGAAAAGCGCCATATGTTGAGGTCTGAAAAGTTGCATCATCAACTCCCACTTTATGCCATTATAAAACAGTTTCTTCTTTCTTGTTGATAAGAAAAGATACATCTTATCAATGATCTGTACAATGGGGAGGAACTGGCACCGATACTCACCACTTGGGTGGGCGACTCAAACTACAGCATATTAGCAATTATTTTTTGCAGTTGGAATCACTGTGACTGAATATAAGACAGGCACATGTGTGTGTGTGTTTAATGGTCACAAACGTTCACTCCTTGTGGAATGTGTAATTTGATGATTTTTCCACACATTTTGCGAGTGAAGACACCTGTAATGACATGCCGAGGAATTCCCAGATGTGTGTGTGTGTGTATCTCCGATTCTTTCTTCCCATGGCAACAAAAACCAAACTGTTTCAGCGCTCACCCCTCATCCCAGTTTAGAGCACTTGAAGTAGTTGCCAGGGTAACCAAGGAACAACCCAAACAAAATAACAAACAGACTAAACAACACCAAAACTATGCAGTCAAAATGGGCTCAGTTTAAAACACACTATGGGTTGCTAGCACCTTCTTACTTTCTTTAAACATACTTTCATGTGCACCATAACTGTCATTATGATTTCTATTTTCAAGGTCATAGTTCAAAGTTGGTTGTTGACTTTCAGCTTATTGGCATTAACAGAGAAGATAACAAGCAGTTCTTGTGCTCCTGTTTGAACTTTTGACCTCAGTACCTCTGATTGGCTGCATCAAAAGCTTCTGGGCTACGACACACCGAGACGTCAGAGCATCACCTCAAGTCAGCAGGAGATCTCCTCAATTCAGCATGTTGAATCAGCATTATGGAGAGCGACCATTCTGATTGGCTATTCAGTTTAGCGAAGTCACTGCATGACAAAATAAAGTGATTAAAGCAAGCATAGGTCAAGTTGGCACAGACAGAAGGCTGTTCTAACTTTATGTCATCTTACCTGAGCATTCCAAAGTGCGAATAACATCATAAGCTGTGTGAACGTGATAAAAAGCTAATTCCATCTCCTGAATGGTAGCATGTACATAGTGAATAGCAGCGGTCCTGAGTACTGAGCCTTGTGGTACGCCATACTGAACTCTGTGATCGATAAGACATCTCTTTTTTACTGCTACGAACTGATAACGGTCAGATAAGTATGATTTAAACCATGCTAATGCAGTTCCACAAATGCCAACATAGTTTTTGTAGTCTATTTAAAAGAATGTTGTGGTCAATCGTGTCAAATGCAGCACTAAGATTTGAGTAACACTAAATTTAGAAGGTTGAGGTAGGCTGAATGAATCTTGGTTTAATAATTCACTTACATGTTCGCCATGTTTTACAACCACACATATAATCACAACATACTTATGTACTTCTTTTTATAATAATAAATGAGTAGTATTTTTGTATTTTATAACCAAAAAATAGTGGTTTAAGAAAAAAAGATTATTAAATGAAAAACAGACAAAATTTAATTTCAAATGGGAAAAGGCATAAACAGCAAAAAAGTGGATAGGGAAGATCTTAAATGCAGATAAGCACACCATATCATACAGCAGTCTGCTCTCTCTCTCTCTCTCACTTGAATTTTCTGAGCACTTCACAGCACATGTGAAATGTGTATGTCTGAAGGACGGGGGACCCCTGTCTTCCCAGCATCCTGTGTGCCGCTACTGTAAACACTGCCTCTCTGAAAGCTCGTTCTGTTTGTCTCTCTTGGGCCTCATATGCAGCTAATGCCTTCTGAATATTAATAAGGTCTAATCTTACAGGGGCCCCTGAGCAAAAACTGAAGGAGTAAGAAATTCATGTGTCTCGCCATGGCTCTTATTATTCAGTCAATCTAGAACTGCTCATGAACCATTTGTTTGACTTTTATAACTACCTATTTTGGGGGAAAAATAATATTAAATTAGGAAATACCCTATGAGGTTATCTTTAACCTCCCACAAAAAAAAACAAACAAAAAAATAAAATCTACAAAAATCTTCACTTGAAATTTTTGGCTTGCTTATTTCATATATATATATATATATATTTTGATGGTTTTAAAATATTTCTTTTTTTCATCTTATTCTTTTCATTAATTTAATTATGTGTTGTTATGTCATTATGCTATTATATAATGGACATTCTGAGTAATAATGGGTGCACTTACACCAGGTATTCAGTTAAAGTCACAATACATTTCCTATAATTCATTGTCAAGTCACATTTAATTATTTAGAATTCTTAACAATACTTAACACACTTTAGCTTTCAGGGGTAGTGTGAGCTAAAGCCAAGTAGAGAGATGCATAACGCAGAATGAACAGATAACAATTGAGTTATTACTGACAGAATCTTCATTTTGGGGTGAACCGTTCCTTTAAGTGTGTGAAAACATTGCATTCAGTTTGCACTTAAGTATATTCTTAAAGTATATTATTTCCATATTATTAGTTTATTCTGTTCTTTTTATTTTTTTTCTAAAAGGAGTATTTCTGTTTCAAGTTAACATTTTTTTAAATATTTTTTATTTTATTTTTTATATAAACATTGACATTTAAAAAATACATATATTTTAACTTTCTATATTAAGAGATTTAACAATATAGATTAAAGTCATGATTTTTGTTGCCAAGAATTAACACAGAAAGAACGTCCCATGTGCATCCTTAGGTTAAGATACCAGTACTGTATAATAACTTGATTGTGCAGTCCAAAATTTTACTGACAAGCAAAAAGTTCCACCGTATGGAAGAACACAACACTACACAAAGGCTGTTTATAGTCCATATTTAAATCTTGCGCCGTGCACCATAATATCAAAGTGTGCATTAAAAACGTTATCATTACAGATGTGATCAAAACCAACATTTAACTTAACTTTATGATGCATCTGTGTGTGTGCCAGCAGGGTAAAAGAGAGGAAGAGGAAAAAGAGATCTGTGCTGTCCAACTGACCAAAAGAATAACACTAAACCAGAAGTGAAGTCTCACTGTGCTGTGATTACTGTGATCTTTTGTGGAAATAGATCTGTTTGCTGTCTCTCTTCATACTGTATTTGTGTGTGTGTGTGTGTTATGTTGATGAATGCTTCTCTAATCTATTTCACCTCATCAAAACACTTCAGAATGAATCACAACCTGCAGCCACAAAAATGACTCTAACAGCTGTTTATTTTCAATCCGGATGAAGTGTAATATTCTGGATGAAGTGCATATTTTAAACTGTTTTGTTTTACTCATTATAATTATAACTCATTCCATTGGTTGGATATGAATGATTTATCAGTTGGTGTAGTTACAGTTACTGTTTTCTAACCCCAAGCAACTATAAATAACTAATTTGATATTTTATTGCATTAACAATTGCCTTTAATTTAGGCAATCTTGGGCAGTAAACGTTATCAATGTAGATAATCTGATACATGTGCAATGTAGAGAACAGATTTTATACATAAAAGGAAATCTCAAGTTTGACAAATAATACTGCTTTTGAAGACGTTTAGTTCATGCATTGCTCAAAACTATTTATTGAAGAACGTTTTAAATACCTGTGGAAGAAATGCCTATGTATAGTTGGTTTGGGAAAATACCAGTATCAGAACTATAGAACCAGTCGCTACAGAAAAGCAAATTTTTTAGACAAATAACCTTATTTTTATGTCATGTAGAAGTAAAATGGTGTAATGTGTTCTCGCCTTTTTGCCCTATCATATCTTAAAGCAAACTAGTAAATTAATCTGAAGACTATAACATTATATCATCTTGGGAAATGAGCTAATTTTGTCAATGTAAACAGGAAACTTGTCTGCATGTTAATTTGAAAACTTCTGGATCTGAACAACAAGCCTCAGAATCAGATCCACCATCAATTGACATGAAAATTGTGCTTGTCAAACCATTTCATAAGTCTTTAAATGTTTACTTCACAACCACATTGTTTACTACACTGACTCATATTGATTATGATGCTTTTCCATCTGTGATCATTCATCACGGTAATAACAGGATTTCTGGACATCACTCATACACGAGCTGACACAGAACTGTGGTGTAATTTGTGCTGTTTTCAATTATCTTGAATTCTGCAGACATGACAGGAAATGGTACATATATATATATATATATATATATATATATATATACATATATATATATATATATATATATATATATATATATATATATATATATATATATATATATATATATATATATTAGGGGATGGGCATTTTTCAAAAATATTGCATTCGAATATTCGGGCTCATAAAAATTGAATATTCGAATATCTCGTTTATTTAAATTATGTTTAACGAAAAAGACGTTATTTTTAAGTTGTTTTTTTTACGTTTTTGTCACCATTTCTGGACAAGCTTACAATTAGGCAATACACAACAAGCTTACAATAGTAATTAAAGTTTTATTTAAGTAGGCCTATGTGTAAACAAAAAATATATATAAAAAAGCATTATAAAAGCATGCTCAAGCAGCGCGAGCGAAAAAAACCCTAATAAAGCAGATTGCGTCAGATATCGTACAGAATGTACACACACACACACACGAGTCAGCAAATGACTGATTATCGTCTTTATATTGTTTCACGTTTATGTTGAGAAAAACAATAATATCTAATGTTACATTTAGGGGCGCCGCCAGCACTTTATGCTCGAGTGAGAAAAGACGCCGCGCTGACAGACGTTTCAGAGACACAAAGAGAACGGTGTTTCTAACAGCACTTTGCATTTTCTGTTCTTAAACCGGTCTGCTCCAACGAAACATAAAGGAAGTGTGTCTCAAAATCATTTTGCTATTAGATAAGTTAACATCTTTGATCACGTGGGGTCCAGCTGTGCTTACCTGCAGTTGTGATGCAATGATGAACAGCTGTCTTTCCTCATTCCACTGTTTGGATTTCATGTGATTTCTCATGGTGATGAAATCATAACTCAGGTTAATTAAATAATTTGATCAAAAGTAATTCCGTTAAGTAAGATCCTTTTCAAGTAACGTTAATTCCAAACTTCGTGAGGCAGACGACAACATTATGTGATCAAATACAGACAACTTGTTAACTGCACTCCACAGCGCCATCCAGTGCATTTAATTATAACTGCGAGTTAGTTCTTAGGATTTATCATGGGCTCGCTGCATTTACGGCCAGCAAAGCAACGTATTCAAAATTCGAATAGTATTTTATTTTTTCGAATAATAATTACATATTCGAATATTCGAAAATTCAAATATTCGTGCACATCCCCAATATATATATATATATATATATATATATATATATATATATATATATATATATATATATATATATATATATATATATATATAAACTAAGCACAAATAAACTTTCAAATATTTTGAAAAGGTTGTACAGTAAAATTAAATAGAAGTAGAAAAAAGGGAACGGAAGTATAAAACCTTTAGGAGTAATACTGGTCGCTTCACTGTTGTAGCTATTGAAAACAGACACAGTTCAGCTTGTTTTAATTTAAAGCAGTGTAACTGACTTTATTACTTGTGGAAAGCCTCTCATTTACATTTAAACCATTTTCATAGACCTTCATCTGTCTTCTCATGTTCAAAGGGGCACTTATGACCCGACAATAAATTTAACTAGAGCTTATTACCCTGAGCAACAGACTGACACCCTTCATCTTCAGTTTCCCACTGCAACCCATTGAAGCCACAGTATCAGCAGTACCTCTGCTGTTATAGCACTGTAAATTATTCCTTATATTCATACAATCATAATTTATTCATTAGGATTCTGTAACCACAAAAACCTTTGGGATGTGGTGGAACGGGAGCTTCGTGCCCTGGATGTGCATCCCACAAATCTCCATCAACTGCAAGATACTATCCTATCAATATGGGCCAACATTTCTAAAGAATGCTTTCAGCATCTTGTTGAATCAATGCCACATAGAATTAAGACAGTTCTGAAGGAGAAAAAGGGGCAAACACAGCATTAGTATGGTGTTCCTTATAATCCTTATAATTAGTTTTTAATCCAATAAAATGCAATTACATAAAATAAAACTAAAGGAATGCCTAGGAAAACTGCCGCAGAAGGAGTTAAGGAAGGGTGGTGGCTCAGCGCTCTTTATTTTCATGACGTTTTAGGAGTAAAAAGAGGAGTAGCTGTATTTAGCACATTGGCTTTTTGGGGTCAATGGGTTTGTTTAGCCTAAAAGAGAAAGAGAGGGTCAAATATTGGAAATTAAGATCACAAAAAGAATGTTGGCTGTTTTATTCTCACAGTCCTTGCTCAATTCCTTTCATTTCACACACTATACAACTGTGTGTGTGTGTGTAGGTGATGTCTGTCCAGATGTTGTGGACACTCTCACTTTTTTAGAGACCACACACTGAGACGACATGAGAAAGGAAAGAGAACTGAACAGACTAAACGGCAAGATGATTGTGAACATCACATTAAACAGCTTTCTGTGGTCCAGTAGCTTTGAACTTCTGCTTTCAGACGCCTCAAACATCCTGTGGTGTGTTGAAACTGACAAAGAACTCCCAGTAAGTAACTGAGCTTCTCCTATTGTTTGCACCACAACTAGAACAGGGCAAAGAAAAAAATCTATCCCAAATATAGGAGCTTCACATACCAAAAATTAAGGGTGCATAGCTTTGCATAGACTGATGTTTGATGAATTGTAAATGGTTTGGTTTACTACCTTTGGTTGACACACATGCTAGCATGACGAAACTTGGTGTATTTACTAGTTGTCATTTCAAAAAGAGAAATACTGTATGATACAGAATACAGTTAAGTGGGCAAAAGTTTGAAAGGAGCTCTGATTTAATGAAAGAACAAAGATTCCAAATGTCTGAAGTCAGTGCGCAGAATGAGGAGTGATTGAGAAACGTTTAAAGCAAATTTCTGAGACTGATTGATGACATATTTTGGTTCATTTGTTTTATTCTACATTAAAGAGCAGAGAAAAGCCTGATGCTATAAAGCTCTCATCATCTGTAAACTCAACTAGTGACTTCATTTCTCTGCACGTGGCAATTGGGCTTACAGAAATGGCAGCGGTAAACCCGAGCTTGTATAAAACAGTGCATTTTACTGTTCCCATTGCCAGTTCACCCCAACAGAGAGAGAGTGTGTGTGTGAGTGTGTTTGTGTGAATGAAATGAAATTCATTTAGAATGAAGCTCAGAGTTAACGGTGACAACACAAAGACATCCAGGAGTCACTGTGAAAACAGACGGTAAGAAGAAGCATGCCATCAGAGATGGTCTTATTACTGGGAGGAGGGTCCGTGGCTCTACCATCGGAGAAAGTGTAACCGTTAACTTGGATAACGAATGACCGTAATCAAAATGCCCCAGTTCTCAGAAAACCTTCCCCCTCCTTGATGGGCCAATGAGACGATGACAAAAACTTGTCATCGGCCCTAAAACCAGTTCTCTTCAAAGGCCGTTATCACCTCTGCTCCCTAAACAATCTCACCAAGAGACACTGTCTGCAACCCTCAAAGACAGCACAGGAGACCAGACGACGTTTATAAAGATAAACATCTCGGTTATGTATGTAACCCTAGATCCCTAAATAAGGAAACCCTAATAAGGAACGAGACGCTGCGTCAAATGCTGTGGGAACGCCCCTGTGTGTGTGCATCATGAAGCACGTATGGAATCAGTCCAATGGCGAGACGAAACGTCATAGGCAGGTGATGTCATCGACCAGAAAACTATAAAGCACCCCAAAATCACAACTGCGAGAGCTTCTGATAGGCCTGAAGCAAGTGGATCTCGGGCATGCCGGGAGTATGGAAGGACGACGCAGCGTCTCGTTCCCTATTCAAGGAACTAGGGTTACACACGCAACCGAGACGTTCCCTATCAAGGGAACTCGAGCTGTGTCAAACGCTGTGGGAACGCTGATACCCACGTTGCCATAAGAGCAAGTTACCGACTGTGTCCAGAAAACCCTAAATAAGTATTAAATATAAAATTGTATATTTATAGTGAAATATATTATAAAAATGCATTAAAAATCACTATGTTTTACCATTGGGTCACCTAACCACCTTCCATCGTCGCATCCACCAAGCTAACTAGATAATGCTCACTTGGGGTAATTTTTTCATGTTTTTTTTTTCAAATATCTTGATTTTACCGCCTAGTTATGCTGCATTAAAGTGTAAAATAAAGACTTTGATAAACAGAAATATGTTACTATAGTAATTATGATAAAGAGAAACTATGCCCCTTCACCCCACAAGCTTGTCTTTTTAAAAAAAAAAAATATTTTAAAAAATATATAATTATATTCCCAATAAATAACATATGCTCTCAAACTACAGACTTCACTATTCATCTATCATATATGACTATGATATCACTGTGAACAATATTCTATTAAACACTTGTTTACTAATATCTGAACATTATAGTAATAAAATAAAATTATAGGGGCATTTTCCACCACTCTACCCTAACTCTGGTTATATGTTATTGTAATATATACAGGGCACATACTGAAACGACCACACCAAACATTTCATAACCCTTATCTAAAATGATTTTTGGGAAATGCTGAACTGAGTGGATTATAAGCATTATATAGGCTTCATCTTAGGTAATACAAATATACGGTTTGAAAGAATGATTAATTACTTGTCAAAGTGGCCAAACAGATGGGTTATGTAGCTGTTGTTTGTCAAAAAGTAAAAAAAAAACTAAATGTAAACAGAAAGTTATGCTATTAATCAGAGTTCCATAAATACTTCATTAAATAACCCTAACTGCTCACCCTTTCCTCTCCTAACACTCCTGAACTCCAGTCTTTGAAGAGTGCAAAGAGAGGCACAAATGGCAGGATCTATATCAGCTACATCTAATTTTCCATCTCAGCCGCCCCCAACCATGAGCACCAGAAAAAAAAAACCTATAAGATTTAGAGAGCTGAAGCCTGACCTCAGCAGGAAATAGGGGCTGAGTTGTTTTAATGAGCATGGGACTTGGAGGCAAAGAGGTGTTTCATATATAGGGGTCTCACAGGGCTCCCATAATTCCTGCCTCCTGGGGAGAACCTAAAACTTAAGGGGACCATAAGAGGAGAATGTACACGTCGACTGATCTTACTTTCAAGATTAACCTGAGCTAGTTTAATACCTTGGTTTAAGGGTGAGGAAGGTGGTAAAGGTCTGATTATTTTTTTAGTCCCACTTCCTCAAGATTATATCCCACTCCGGCTAAAAATAAGT
Organism: Hybognathus amarus; assembly: GCA_030378365.1. Classification (NCBI taxonomy): domain Eukaryota; kingdom Metazoa; phylum Chordata; class Actinopteri; order Cypriniformes; family Leuciscidae; genus Hybognathus; species Hybognathus amarus. The sequence continues at coordinate 41,189 of JAQIUQ010004566.1, forward strand.
CATCTTCCCGCCAGCGACCCACAGGTAGAGATTAAGACAGATTTTCATTCCCATCATCCCCATTTTTTTACTACCTTACTACGTTCACAATAATTTTACTGTGCATTATTTTGTCATTCTTAAGAACTTTTACCTTCATTGCATGGAACAGAACATGGTCTTTTCCAAAATGTGCTTTAAAAAAGTTTTGGAAACATGAGGGTGAGTAAATGATGACAGGACAATGATTATTTTTCAGCTTATCACTTTTGGGTGAGCTTTCTGTGAGTGTGATCAGTGCATGGGTCAGCACTCCTTTGATTTGACTCGTTCTGAAGTCCCATGATGCAATGGAGGTAACCATTCCGGCTCAGATGTCTGCTGTTATTTCATCTGGAGTTTCGGATTAGAAACCTTGAGGAGAAAAGGAGACCAGGAGGAATCAGACTCACAAAGCCACTATTGTTTGATCTCCATAGTCATATTTAATGCAAGGCCACTGTGATTTCTTCAAAGCTCCCACCTGTTTTTCTCATTAAATCTCTCACTGCTCTTGGTAATTTGCAGGTTCCACCCTCACTGTGAGCTTTGGTTAATGCTTTGGGAGGAAAATTAGAAAATGAGACGAGGAAAAAAACAACAAATAAAGTACGTTCTGCATTTAGGTAGTGGACTTCAATGAAGCAGATCCAGACAAGGAGGTGGTGACCAGACGGACAAACACCATGTTACACTGGCCGCCACTGTATTAAAGCCTCGGAAACCCAAACACAAATACAGACAAATACAGGAATACAGACAAAGACGATTCCTGATGGCCCAAGATTAACATTCTTTACAAAACTACTGCCTAAGTGTGCTTGAATCTATCTCTCTCTGCAATGGGAAAGTTTTTTTAGTCCAAATTTGTGTTCCATTACAGCAACACTTACCACACAGTACAGGTATATATGTATTAATACCAAGTCACATCAAGTAGGTCTAAACTTTATACACTTGCAATTGTCCAACTTTTTCTTTCCACCATGGAGCACAAGAAGGAAAAGTTGTAGTATTAAGCATCCTGGAGCGAGTTGCCAAATTCAACAAATTGTTCCTTTGTTGTTGTTCTGAAATGAATAATGATCCCTCATAGCCAGGCAAAGAATTGATCATATGCAAACATAATATAGAGAGACATATCAAATATTGAACAGTGCGATTTTATCAGCAAACATAGGCCTATATAAACTTTTTGTTCCACAATACAATGCCAGAACAGAAAGCTTATATTTGTTATAGCAACCTGTTGAGTGTCTCTACTGTGTTTTCTGTATATAAACTTGTCTGAAATAAACTGTCCATAGAATTTCACAACAATTATTAGAAATATTTAGATACCCAAGCAATCTAGTATTATTTATGTCCAGTAGTATAGGAAATAAATAGGCAGGGAAAAGCATAATGTTTTAATCATTTGATCTAATGAGACAGAACTTGCAAATCCCATGTGATATTTAAATGTTATTTCAAAGTACATTTTCTTAAAAAGGAAAAGGATGTACTGTATGTACTGCACATAATATCATACATTTAAAGGCCACTTAAAGCCGCATGAAATTAATTATTAAATGTATTTATTTATTTATCACTGTAAAGCTGCTGAAACAATCTGCATATAAATACAGGTGACCTGTTGACACTGGTGATTTATACAGGATTTCTACAACAGTTCAGTACCGTAAACCCTGTTCCTGAAAGATAAAGTTCATCTGCCTCCACTTCAGCGCCCTCATCTCAACATCCAATCAATCCTTCTTTTTATTTTTCAATAATAGGTCACTCTCGAATCAGCACAGAAAAAAAAACAGCTGTGGCTTCTTTTGTTTTCATTGGGACTTCTTAATTGAAGTGTGTTCCTAATTACAGCACACTGTTTCTAAACACACTTTCAAAAAGTGCACCTTCTAAAAAAATACTTTAAATCACATTTTAATCATTATAATATTTTACCATGATTTAAAGAAGTTCTCCTTATGTGTTGTTTTAGTATATATATATATATGCACATGATGTTAGCTAACTACATGATTTGTATTATCTTCGAACTGTACATTTCTGAATATGGACATTGATCAGATTGGACATGATTTATTCTTTATTTATAACATGAGGCTACATACATGATCTGGAAAAAGTCAGTCCCTTCTACTGGCCCCATACAGGTGAACTGAGGCATCGTCAATTTAACAGGGAAGCTTAGAAGGGAGAGAGAGAAAGTAAGAGCAAGATAAATTGATGAGAAGCACATGGGCCACATGCTCATATTTTACCCACTGCGTGACAGATGAGACACATGGGACCTCTTTATGACCCATTACTGTAATTTGTTCCGTCACCCCTTGCCAGCGTTTAATCCTTGTCTTAAAGAGGGCTGCTGTTGCCATGGCAACATCCATTTCCATGGTCACCCTTGCATTCATATCCCAGCAGACAGCCGGAGAGGATGAAGTGTGTGTGGCCATGTCTGAGGACGACACCTGTGACCGAACACTCTGTCACGGACAAAACTGGAGTCATTAGCCAGAATGTCATGAGCGAACACGGCTTCAAAAAGACAAAGAAAGGGTATTTTAAAAGTACCATGAGCTCAATATTAAACGTATCTTTTAACATTCATTCCAGGGAAGTAAGGCTGGGCAAAATTTTCCCACATTAGGTTTTATTTCATTGTTAGTTCACAAATGTTAATTTGAATTGAACTGGCCACATGCAACTGACCTATAATTTGAATATAAGGGGCTTTATTAAAATAATCTATTACTTCTGGATCTTGTGAAAAATCAGAAAATTGTAATATATTCTTAAAATAATGATACGCTTTAGTTAACTTTAACTAAATACAATAATTAAGCAGCAATTAAATATATAATAAATGTACATTTATTGAGTACATTAAAGCTATTAAAAAATAAAGAATGAAATGTCTTAAACAAAAAAATCAACAATAATAAACTGTTTAATTAATTTTCAGTCTGTTTGAAATTATTCAAAACTACTCTATAAATTCCTTCTGTTCTAAACCATAAAAATGGAAAATAAATGATATTTAGCCAAGACATGGATTGTTGCCTTGAAGGAAAGTGTTCGAGTGGCAACAACCCCTGTGGTGTAGCCAGACAGCTCCGCTTTAGTGGATGGGCTTGAATTTTCCCAAAGATTTTGCAGATCCCCCAATTTGGGAAAACGTTCCGTTCTCATAAACGCAACTGTGACCATCAAAGGCTTTCTCCTTCAGAAACTCCAGAAATCACAGCCATTTGCCCAAGGCATTTCATAACTTGCTATTTTGACATAAAACCGAGATGAATCGGAATAATCAAACAGAGATTTATGCAGAAATACAACCTTAATTTTCCCAACTGTAACCCTCAGATACAAAGTCTGAACAAATTTGACTGCAAAGAATAAGGATGTCACAACAATAATGAGCCACTCACACAAGGTATAAGGGTTTAACTGAATGTATTGTTTGTTTGTTGAATGCAAAACTAGAGAACTTGGAAAAAAGAGAAAATACAGGAAAGAAAAATAAAATAAAATAAAAAAACCAATGTTTTTGGCAGGAATTTCATCCAACAGGCTGAATATCAAACGAAACACACTGGCCAACCATCGTAAACCACAAAGACATGCTCACGGTCTTGGTCTCCTCTTTACAATTCTATCCCATCTGAAAGATGTTAATAGAGGGAATCCTGGTTTTGGTTAACTAAATTAATGTATTCCAAATGAGCATGTCACTTTACATTTGAACAAACGATTGAGATTATCCCAATCAAAACAACAGAGGCAAAACCAAAAAGTTTAAAACATGCCATTCAAAATAATTGGTGCTGATAAACTTTAAAGGAAAGCTGGCCTGAAGCTGCCAAACGCACTAAAAGTGAAAATGTATTATAGTTTAAATGTATTTCAAATGCAATTACTGAACTTAAGAGCTCTTTTTGACCCACTTATTAGGACTTAAATACAACTTTATATATAATGTCATGCTTCTGTTTTATTTGAAAAAAGATTAAAGTGTACTGAATATATGGAAAAGTGTTGAAATTCAGAAATCAGAATTTAGGCAAACAGAGAGTACAAAGTTAAAACTAGACTGGGATAAGGGTTTGAAACCAGCATGCCTGTCCAGTATCAACATCCCAAAACTGACTATCAATGTGTGTGTGTGTGTGCACGCTTGTTAATTGTTACTTGTTTTTTGTGTTTTTTTTTTAAAGATACAGTACGATCAAATGGATGAGCCTGTACTACTGACATCAAATGACAGAAGAAAAGGCAAGGCAGAAGAAAACAGATAGTGGAAATGGCTTGGTCCCAATAATAGCACACACTCAAACCAGTTCTTTGTGCAATGCAGCACATCCCGAAAATCATGGTGGTTTCAGGGAAATCAGAAGAGAAGCGAAATAAGATTCTCCTTAAATTACACTCTTCACCGTCGCTGGGCCAGTTTTATGACACACTAAATGACGAGGGTGATATATTCACTGTCTGCTTTGACGGGGAACCTGGTCCTTCAGGTCTGCCATGGGTCAAATGCATTACTCACGGCAGGTATACTTTTATGTATTCTGTGGTTCATCACCGTGGCAGAGGAGAACCACACAGTCGGCATGAGATAAATCTGGACACCAGGCTGGAATATGAGAACTCAACGGATAGTAACATCGTCACTTTTGATCTGACCACAAACTTATGACTAGAAAAAGCTACTAAAAGTACACAAATAGGGGAGCGCGGGGCACTACGTAACGCAAGGGTAGTTGTAACATGCTTGTTTTAAATACTTCCACACATGCTAGCATGACAAAACTTGGTGTATTTACTAGTTGCCATTTCAACTCTATATAGAGAAAAAAATGAGACTGAAATCTGTCTAAGATATCACTGAACATTTATTTAACCATAGCAAAAGTACATATCTTACTTCAGTTAATTTTTTATCTCTATTTTTTATATTTATTTAAAATTAGACAAATCTGATATTATTTTAATCTCCAATCTGTTGTTTAACAGTTGATATAGTTCTTTAATACTATAGTTCTTTAGACACTAGCAGGGTTTAAACCCCAGTTGTGCAGTTGGGGCATGTTGTCACACTGCATTACAATGTGCCCCTATTATAAATATGCTATTATATATTCTATGCATATATGAATTCTATTCAGAAAACATATAAATAATGACTGAGAGTCAATGTTCAGAAATTATTAAGTATTATTTTGTTTTGAAATAAGTGTAGCTGTGTTTTCCGGTGTGTTTGTTGTCAAAATCAAAAATTTGATTATTTTTAATTATTAAAAAATGCCATTATTTTTTATGAAAAAGTTAATAATTGTATTTTATTAAAAAAATATTTTGGTTTCACTTGTAATTTTTTTTTTGACTTAATTTTTTTTTGAAATAAGTCAAATTGAATTGTTTATGACAACAACAGGAGGTTTCAGCACCTACGTACACAATGCTCTTCCCTTAAGCTCTGTGTCCCATTATCTTTAATGAAAGCATTGAGGCTGAGAAGCAAACTAACTTTTATATGAACTCCGTCCACATACACTGAGTCTCTTTACACACCACACAGATAGACTGTAAAAACAGCTCAGTATTTTTGGTCTGGCAGTTTATCATGCAGTTCGGAAGTATGGGCCATGTCGGTTGAGCAGCACAGAGAGGGCCTTGCTCCATCCGGAGAGTTCTCTCTCACCCGGTTGCTCGAGATGAGCGGCGGGAGTGAACCTGGTCAAGGGCTCTTTTATTCCGAGGCACTGGCAGACTCTTGTCCATGCTCTGTGTGTTCCTGGCTCTGTGACTTGGGAGAACTTGTCAATGTATAGTATTGCTGTGTGTGCCAGCGGGCCCAGAGAAGGTCAAATAGGCAGCTTGCGAAAAACCTCAGAGTTTGTTCACGGACCGGCCAGCCGAAAAAGATGACCATATGTAATTAACTCTTTTAGGTAGGTAGCTATAAAACTACACTTTGCTCCTGCTGTTTCATTTCTTTTTCTGTATCATGGAATAAGAGATTCTATCACGCTTGCTCAGCTCCCACTCACAGTCTGCTGTCGTCTCGCTCTGCCATCATAGGTGTGCTTCTTACATTAAACCTGTCCAAAAGATGTTTTTTTGAACTAAATTCTTAACATACGGTCACATTTACAGTTGCACGGCTAATTCCATGGGTGATTCGTTCTAACGTTCTATTTACGTTAAGAAAACTTTCCTGGGGAACCAATGGGAAACGTTCTGGGATCGCTCTGGGAACGTTCTCAGAACCTAAAATTGTTTGCTCGGAAGTTACAAAAGACACTGTAACTTGTTTTGCACACATTCTTGAGACCGAACCTTATCACATGTAACCTTTATTGAGAAAGTATTCCCAAATATTGAAAATTGATCAACAAATAGTCTAATTAATTAAAATATTTGATACATAATAATATTCAGTCAGAATTTGTCGTAAACAGAATCCATCATGCCTTGTTACCACTGTGCAGGCTGGTGGTGGTGGTGGTGTAATGGGGTGGGGGATGTTTTCTTGGCACACTTTAGGCCTCTTAGTGCCGTCAACTCAGCAAACACAGAATGTTCCCCTAACGTTCCCTAACGTTCCCGTATGGTTCCTATTTGGTTATTTTTTGGGGGAACCAAATAAGATCATTCTGGGAACATTCCCTGTAGGTTACTTTCTAGGTTCTCCTAAAAGGAACGTTCCCCTAACCTTAAGAACTTGCCGCTTGCAGTAGTGCTGTTTTGTCTGGTTGCTGTCTATTTCGAGTGTTTAAAATCAAAAAAGCAAGGCAGCTCGTTCAGGTTTTAGAACATACGTTTCATACCCCTCTTGTGGTTCTGATCAATGCAGTGGAAAGCAGTGGGAGTTACTCAGGCATAAAGACGAGGTTCAACCAACCCTGAGTGCCTTAGAGGTGAAGAAACCAGGCTAGAATATGTTTGTTGCTCCTGTATGAAAGTCAAGCAATGTGGGTCATTTAACGGTCTTCAGCAGCTAAAGAAAATATCCCACAAGTCCCCTTTTCACACACATGGTAAGGATTTTGGGCAATCAAAACAAACCCTGTTAACTACTGTGGTCTTTGGGAAAATGCGAAGGATCCTTGTGCGGTGTACGGAGATGTGCAAGTATGCGTATGTGTGTGTGTTTTTCAGCAAGACAGGTTCGCATTAGATGCTAATGACAGTAATCAAATGGGTTTACCGTGTATGGTGGGGCTCGTCTGCCTCCCATGTCTTTGCCAGCCCTTAATCAACTGATCTGTTTTAACGAGTGTCTCATGCCCAGTGCTGTTAGTTATATGGTGCTCACGGCATCACAGAGCGCTTCTCGACCTCTGCCCAGAGGAAGACATGAAAGCCAATGAGGTTATTCATTTTCAGGGGATGATATCATTCTTAAATAGCCTATAATCAGCAGTTTCCTGCTTCCGGATTGGAGGAGACAGACCAAGCTGGCGTACAGTTGGGCTTTGGGACGCCATATATCCTCATCTATGCCAACCAGAAAATCATGAAAATGGCACAGTGGCAAGTAACTGATTTTTCTTTGGAAAGAAAATCATGGGAGTAAAAAAAAAACAAAACAAAATCAGTTACTTCACTCATGAACAGAAATGTTAAAATCGTCCTGATTAGAAAAAAAAAACCTGTTAAAACGTTTATATTATTATTATTTTGCCTATATTTTATACCAGAGATTGAATTGAACTTTATACTTGCACTTATGACTAAACCTCGTAACTAGTAACTAAACTTTCCATCTCTGTTTGTTCTCTGTTCTCTCGCTTGTTTGCAGTGCAAGGGTACATAAACATAAAAGATACATTCTTTGAATAAGGGTTCCCTTTCGAGGGAACTCAAACTGCGTCAAATGACACTTTAGGGGAACGCGCCTCTGAAGAATGAATGAAACTAAACCAATCTCTGATTGGAGCAACGTGAAGACGTAATGTGTGACGACACAATGGCGGAAGCTTGCCTATATAAAGCACCGGCACACATGAGATGTCAGCTTTCTAGTATCGTTGCAACAAGTCAGACTCTCACTTTTGAAAGACAATATATGGTGCACTTTCAGATATAAATCTTTGCAGGATGTTTTCATTCCCTCCACACTACATGAAAAGTCATTTTCAAAAATCCATGATAGGGGCTCTTTAAGTATGACTCTGACTGTATTCGTCTTAAAGAAGAATGTCATATACACTAGGATGGTTTCAGAGTAAATCATGGGCTAATTAACTATTGCTTTAAGTCTATTTTATCTATGCTGTATTGATTTTATCTATGCTTTCATCCAAATGAGAATGTTAACTCTACATTCTAAGTCAGTGTTCTCTCATGCGCCTATGATCAATTCCAAGCCACGTTGCACACACATTAGGTATGTTCTGATGTTTTGGTTGGAAAAATTGAAGTTTAAGTCATTAAGTTAGTATAACAGTAACTAAGCATACTTCATTCTTTCAAGAAACAGTTTTTAAAGTAATGATGGAAAGCAGCTGGAAATTGAGTGTTGTGGATGAAAACTCAACTGTGTTATCTAAAAGTTGGGTACCCTGTTAAATCGAAACCACACTATAAAATCTCTGCTTTGCAGCACTTTTTCCATGGCTTCAACCATATAATTCAAAATGCAATAATCAGTAAGTAAACACTGGCCATTTGTGACAGCTACAATATAAAACCATAGTAATAGTTTATTAGGCTGAGAATTAAGGTATTCCTAGAGCAGCTTTCACTATTTTCATTTTTTCTTTCTGCAAGAGAAGCAACTGTAGAAATTAAGATTGAATTACTACTAATTGGACAGTTACTCGTAGGGCTGTGTCCTATAGCAGGGCCCTAGATAAGAGCGAGTCATCTCTGATTGATGCATTGTCTTCAGAGGAGTGGACACATTTTAGAGAGGAAAGTGGAGAGCACACTGATGACTGGAGAAAAGCAGCCCTTTGAAGTGAACTCAAACCAGTCTCAGATACGTTCCTGGTCATAATTGTTACTATAGAAAGCAAAACCCATTATTTTAGTACACAATGTAACCCGTCATTGCTGTCAGCATGCGTATTCTCCATCTGGAAAAACACATACATTTATACCAGGTCTGCAGCAAAACATCCAAAAATGATTATACAGTTACAGTATGTGTAAACACAGGCCAAATGCAATGCATCATTAGGTGTTAAAAACCATTTAATGTGGCCAAATCTAAATTAGAACTTACTGAGCTGTAAGTTCCAATTCTTTGTTTATGCGTGAAAATTCCAGTTATGACGCTTTTCTATTACCAGTACCAGCTCGACTCGAGCTAAGCTCGCTATTCCCTCCGTTTTCCATTGCAGACAGTACCAGTCGAGTAGAGTCGAGCTGGTACTGTGTAAGTGGAAAAGTGCCATAACCGAGCAGATTGTGAAATATTCAGACCGGCCCGTCTGGCAATCAAGCCACGCTTAAAATTGCTTAAATCTTCTTTCTTTCCCATTCTGACATTCAGTTTAGAGTTCAGGAGATTGTCTTGACCAGGACCACACCCCTAAATGCATTGAAGCAACTGCCATGTGATTGGATGATTATATAATTGCATTAATGAGAAATTGAACAGGTGATCCTAATAATCCTTTAGGTGAGTGTGCATATCATGAAATAACATAAGCCACCATTCAGTTAAAACATTAAGGCCTGTCTTAGATTAAACCAGGATTAGGCATTAGTTCAACTAAGACATTTAAGTAGCTTTTATAAATGTGTAATATAATAAAAAACACTCCTAGTGTGCATCTTGAGACAAAATAATAGCACTGACATATGTTAAGATATGTTAGTGTAAGTTTCTTTCAGTTAAAACCACTCAAACATCCATTACCTTGACAAACCACTTTCTGGGAAAAGTCTCATTTCTTTTTCAGATGCATGATATTTTGTATCTAATGCAATGACATTTTTAAATGTGACTAAGTGTCCAAATATGTTTACAGCCTATCAAGAGAAAATGAATGCAGTTATTTAATTTAAATAAGCTGTATAAATGTACTCCAAGTGGCCAAAAGACAGATGGCACAAGATATTCATGGCCTTTGTCATCCACAGTGAATCTCAAACACATCATCCTTACAAACCAGAATACCGCAGACTTTGAGCTCGGCCCATCAGCTGTCTGACACAAATATTTAGTTGTCAGCTCAAGTCTTTTTTACCTACTAAACCAAAAAGTAAAGGCTTATAGACATGGATCAACAGCGCCCCCTGCTAGTGATAATGGCAGTGTTTCTCCTCCCAGCATTCAGTAGCTGCTAGTTTCACTAAGTAAAGCATTACTATTGCTCATAACTTACATATATAAGAGAACAGACTTATTTTTTAACACACACACCCCATTGGTGAATTACATATAAAACCCACTCTGAACACACTAATAAACAAGCAACGACATAGCAATAAGCAAGAAACCACCCTTAACACACTAGTCTGATAAACCTGACACTAAGTAAACTTAAAAATGTATTCCTTTAAAAATTTACAAATGCAGTTCCAGAAACAGTAAATAGAAGTCATCCCTAACCAACATATAAGGCATGCCATGGTAATGGTCTAGCATTATGTAGGCTATATTATAAAAGGAATATATTTACATGCTATTTTTAACATAAGTAAACAGTATATATACATATTTTTTTTCATATTTTACTATATATTCCCAAATATATTGTTGAAGATTGTCCCCAACATAACCACAAGATGGCACATCATTCCATCCAATAATGCTCAGCCAAACTGCATATAGTAAGCATTTATTACACCAACGACTGCACTGCAAAAGACCCTCTGTCGAGCTCCTGGAGCATGCACATGACACATCCAGGATGGTGACGAGTCTACAGACTGGAGGTTTAAGAGCTGGCTGTCTGGTGCAGTTATAACAACCTGGAGCTCAACAATGCTCAAACAAAATGGGAATGATTGTGGAAATCAGGAGAAACACCAGCCCAGCTCTATTTCCACTCACCATCACGGGCTTATGAGGCCGTCCAACGCATGCCGCTCCATGTGACGTCATAGTAACGCTGTTGGCTAATCAAGATTGGCATATTTTACAGCTGCTTCAGACACCTGTCACCCCTGGACGAGTTCCCATAGCGACACAACCATGACAGCACCTGTAGGTCGTACACTATATATACCGTAACCTCATCGAAGACTGTCTGAACCATGATGGTTGCAACTTTGGCACGCAACTCAATTTCCTTTTTAATTAACCTGGTGGAAAGCATGTTTCTCTTCTCCTTCATTAACATGCACATAAACCAATTACTGGCTGGTGCTAGTTTAGGGAGTACTTAAAAGGGGCTGACAGATAACATAAAGCTCTTCATTATCCATTTGAAGCAAAGCTTTGTTGCAATCTGTATTCCTTTTTATGTGAGGTTAGAAAATGAGTCATAATTGGCAGTTTGGAGAATGGGCGATTACAGCTCACCCCTGCAGTGCTGAGATTCTTACTGTAGCTCCATAAACATAATGTTTGCTTTCTGCAAAATATGTAAATGTATGGTAAACTTGTTGCAGCTTTGCTGAAGAAGCCATTTATGCATGATTTTGGCTCACACAGAAGGAAAGGGAATATATCATTCTTGGCCGTTTTATATCTATTTAAATGATAGACCCTGAACTGTGATGGAAAAAAGGTTCTAAATACAATTAAATGGGACATTTTATAATGCAACATTTCTGATTATCCAAAAGGCAGAGTGTGGATACCTTACATGTGAAAAAGAAGTGTGCTGAATGTTCACTTCTGTTGAACTTCAAATGTTAAAAGTATATTTAAAAAACTGGACTTTAAGATAATGTAATGTTAATTAAATATGATTCTACTTAAGTGTTCCTTAACACACTTAAGTACAGTTTTAAAAGGAGACTAATTCATTATGTTTTAATGCATAGGCATCGATTTCAGTGGGGACAGTGGGGTACGCATCCCCACCAGGTTTCGTCATTAGTCATTTTTTCCCACCACTTTTGGAAACATTGAGGCACCTGATACAAATAAAACATCTCCAGTTAACTAGCTGAGCATTTAGTTTAGTTCATTTAGTTTAGTTCATTCATTTAGTTCGCTCTAAAAATAAGAGATCTAAAGTTATGTTTTGTTTTTGAAATCAAGCTGAGTGCTTGTTAGTTGCATTGGCCTTGACACTAAATGAAGAGTGTGTCATGTGTTAGTACCTCAACTCTCTAATGTGACAGATGTCAAAATGTACTAAATGTCCGTACCACAATCTGAAGCCGTTTCATGCATCATAACAATAGGATAGAGATATTTGAGCTTGCACGTGGCATCTCAGAGTAATTAAGTTGCAATTCTTTAACTGTCATTACAAATTTTGATTAGTCTCTTGATGGTAAATTAACCTGTATGTCAGCAGTTCTATTCATTCATCTATACAAAATGACACTGTTCCTGATGCCTGAAAGAACCACTGAAAAAAAAAAATCCAGAACCAACTAAACTAAAATACTCTTAAAAAACAAGTTTCTGTGAAATTCACAATAAATAGATCACCATTGTCAGAACTTCACAGTAACTCCCTTTTGGAATCTTTTAATTTTAAGAATGTACAAAGATTTTTTCAAGTATCAGATCAGCACATTAGAAAGATTTCTTAAGGACTATGTAATTGTTTTGGATTACATAATCATTATTATATGGAATAATAATAATTGCTGAAAATTTGGCTTTGACCTAAATAGATAAAATAATAATAATAATAATAATAGACGTAAAGGTGTGGTTAAATTTACAATTCTACGAATATAAAGCTTTATATAAAACTTTAATTGTCTTTAAACCTACTATGAGATGCTGTTGGGAGGGTATCAATTAATTTAAAGGCCATTGGATCACCTGCTTTTGAATCGCATAAAGCTTTAATTCACCTGGGCTAAATGCCACAACATTCCCACTCGTTCCATTCATCAGCACAAGTGCTATAAAAGAGTCGATAAGGCTCTGAAAGAAAGAAGTCACTGGTGCAAATCTTGAGTCTGATACAATATCTGACATTTGAATTTTTTTTAGTCTCTTGTCTTCGGGGATAGCTGAGGGACAGGCCAATGAGATACAGACAGAATTTAGTCATTAATTTAAAGGTCACTCATTGATGATTTATTGATGAAGTTGGGCATTTTTGATGAAAGGTGTCTCTTTAAAAAGACTGCATTTTTCACAAAAGAACCAAAAATAATTAATATCACACATTGGATGGTGCCATTTTCCAACTATTTTCTTCTGGGTTACATACAGGGTTTCTTTACACTTGCATTACGTGTATTCTGATCAAAAACTCAACACGTCAGAAGAGTTTTCTTCATTTGATGTGAAACATACTGATAATAGCCATCACCATCACAGCATGTGCATAATGTATTTTTTAAATCTATTTTTTATGTTTTTTTTTAAATACATTTTTTAAAATACATGTCAGTCATTTTTGACCGGGAGGCAGCTAAGTGTGACTTTTTTCCCAATCCTTTAACATATCCAATCCAAATCATTTCCTTGATTTATTTATTTATTGTGTATGTGTGTGTGTGTGTGTGTGTTCACATAGGTAATACAAGAAAAGTCACCAAGTTTCATGTTATTCCGATGAAGCAGAAAAAACGTAACAGTTTTCGGTCCTTTTTGGTCTGCCGTCAGACCTTTACCCATGTTGAACCATGGTTTGAAACTAAACACATAAAATGCAAACTATTTAATCCACGATCTTAGTTTTCCTGTTTTAAGATACATTTCATCTAAAAAACTCTTCTTTATTTTCAATCTCGTAATGTGCAGTTAGCCAGTAGCCTAAATATTTAACTGACAAGAGCACAAAAAAGCTCCTCTTTATTCAGCAGAGATTTGAGCTGACTTATTTATTTATTCGTTGAACACTCAAAAATCTGCCGTTCTCTTTTTATTTTTATTTGTTTTGTACTTTTAAAACAAAACACTAATGATACCAATTCCTCGATCGGAAATGGAAATCGCAGCACGCTAGATCTGGCATGTGAAAGCTGAGACACGGCGGAGCCCCGGACTCCAAACCCCCGCTGTCAGATCATTTGCGAACCCCAAAATGCGAGTCGTCTCCGCGCCTCGGCAACAGAGAGACCCGCGCGGGGAACGCGAACCGAACCGTCCTCCTCGGAGAACACCCGGCGGGAGCGGAGCGTCCTCTCGGACAGCTTCTCACAATGCTCACAGTCAGCTCCCTCGAGAACTCACTGGGCATGCTCAACTCCCTACAGCAACAAATAACTGTGTGTCCCCACCCGTAACTAATGTAAGGAGGGCAGGGAACACAACGTCTAACATAATCTCGCCATAAATATAGATAGTGACAGAGCCGTTAGACGACTCTGGATAGTGATATTGGGCTTTGACAAACAACAATACATAGACAAGAACAGATACAGAGAGCGCTTGCTGAAGGTGCAGAAGCTGGAGGTCTGATTTCAGGGCTGCTTTATAGTTTCCTGGTCTATGACGTCACCCGCCTTGACGTTTCGGGCTTCTATTGGACTGATTTTACACGTGCTTCACAAGCGCGTTTCCACCGTGTTTTAAACGCAGCTTCGGTTCCCTTGAAAGGGAACTCATGTACTGCCATCGTCATTTAAAGTTATATTTAAAGTTGCAAATATTTGTACTTTAAGGTATTCATTTTTTTTATGTATTTTAAATTTGTTACAGTTTTTTTTTCTCGTTATGTTTTATTGCCTAGCTTGGCATAAGAGCTAGTTTGCCAGCTGAACTTATATGTTGTGATGTGTAGCTATTTATCACGTAACGTTCAGTCCTGTATCTGGTTCGAATTTCTTATGGCGTGCGTAATTTGTTTATCAGATTAATTGATTCTGTTTCACGAATATTAAGATAAGAGTCCATACATGCCATACATTCTACTCTTTTTTAATACTGAATAAAGATAAGGATATGTCGAATAGGGAGAAGGATAACCTTTAATTTGGCATGGCATTTAATTCAGGCAGTTGGTTTAATGATCTTGTAAATCTTGAAGGTCAATGGCTACAGTAGATGTGGACTTTTCTGTGACCTTACAAGAAACAAGAAGTTGCCCTTGTCTGAGTCATACAACCTCAATGGACAAAACAAACCTGAAGCTCAACCTGAGAACTAAAATACATTAACTATCTTATTCCAGAGACAGTGGGTAGATACAGAGTGTGATCCATTTTAACACCCACCAGGTTACACACACCACATCCTAGATCACTCTTCCAAGACGCTAAAAAGGACTAAATCTGTAATTCAGCAGGTTCAGTCAGTTCAGGATCATGAGTCTTTGAATGACACGATTATTATTTAATAGTTATAATATATAACGTAATTGAAACTAGAAACTACTTTCATAGGAGCAGCTGTTGCCTTTTTGGAAACTAATATCCAAACATCTATCAAGAACTGTCCATGTTTTTGATTTGGGTGCTGGGTCACAATCAATATCGTCATAAGTAACTGCAAAGAACAGAACAAATACCCAATGAAATATATGGAACATCATGTCTTATTGTAACGTAACGTTAATGGAAAGGATTATTATTGCTGCTTCCCTAGACATCAGTGTGTATTTTACAAACTCAAAATCATTGTTTTGCCAATACTTATGTGTATTTAAATGTCTGAAACCTAAAATAAACATTATGTGGTTGAAAACAGAACAGTTGTGATAGATGACAGCAGCACTGAGCGCGTCAAAGCAAAAGCACGTTTGAATTTAGTCAGTTGATCATGTGATGCACTGAGTGTTCTACACGCTTAGAAGAAAAGGTTCCAGAACCTTAAAATGTTCTAAAGCGCTACATATTTGGAACCCCTAGCACTACATATTTGATAAAGAATATTGATTTATTTTGGGGTTGAAAATGCCTAAAATGTATTCAGCTTGATGAGAAAAGCATCATTAGTCATGCGAAAATCCAGACCCCTGCATTTTCCCTTAAATAAAGCAATGACAAATGCAAACAAAAAAACAGAAACACTGAGCCAGAGGAGGATTGTATGAGGGATAGTAGTGGGAAAAGCGTAGAAAATCTTGTTAACCTTCACCAGACCTCCGGCTGCAGCGTGATAAGATGCTTCCTGACACTTTTAAAGAGACATGATTTTTCATTCAGATCATTTAGGTAAAACAAATTCTTAAGTTAAAAAAGGGAATATTTACACATTGTTGCTCTTTTATCCAATTCATTATTTATCATTGCAATGAAATATTTGTTTTGTCTAAAGTGTGAGTTTTTCAATTGATGGAAGTGTGTCTGATTCATCTTTATTCTCAGGGGATTCAGTGGAGGCCACCGTTGACTCATCAGACCTTGCCTGCAGCGTCTCTCTGTGAGACTTGTGTTACCAGGGTTTATATTTCAAAGATTTCTATGTTGCATGCAGTTTTTTGGTGGGTAGCTGTTGCCTAATGTGATCTGAATCTTTCAGTTGCCATGAGAAATACACAGTAACACAACTATTTCACATTTTAGATTAAACTCTGATACAATTTAGATCATCTTTACAATAGGGATAATGCACTTTATAATATGGTTTTATTGTTAACATTAACTACAAAACTTCATATGAAAATATCAATTAACAATACTTATAATACTATTGTTTATTCATCTGTGGATTTAAGCATTCAAATCTGTCACAGATTACGTTTGATGTTTTCTTCATGAGTCAAACAGCTTACAATATATCAAAAACTATTATTTATTTCATTGTAACTTTGAGTGACAGCAACAGTTCCTTGAGCCAGCCGAATGCCTTGTTAACTTAGGGTTTAGCTTGTCACGGATCAGTATTTCTGACAGACCCTGCCTCCTCTCAGAGGAATTATCAATCAAGACGGTCCACTAGAAGGTCAGCTGTGTCAGGATCAATTAGAGTACACTCTCATTTCTTCATAGACCCATCAAAGAAACTAAAATAAAATAGGACATGGCATACCAGAAACTTGCTGGTGTGGTAATATGTGGAGTGGAGCTTATTTGCAAAATTACATGATAATATTTCGCTTTTTTTTAATACTGTGCTGGTCCAGTTGACATTACATAATAAAACTAAATGAGTGAATTATTATATAATTATAAGAGCTACACAACAATTTTCTAATTTCTATAATGGTTCCTGAAGGTTTTCACAACGATGCCATTTTTGGTTCCCCAAATTTATCTTTCTTTGAAATTTCTTAAAAGAACAGGTTTGTTTTGTCATAGTTTTGAATCTCAATAATCTACGGAATTGTTTTTCCACTATAAAGCATATTTTGTGCAATGGAAAGATTCCATGGAAATTAATGGAGTTCTTAATGGAACAATTAATAACAAAAAGAAACCTTTATTTTTAAGAGTACTTTCAATCTTATTTATAGAATTATTTTGATTACATTTCATGCATCTATTTTTGCTTTGCATGACCTCTAAAAAATTATAAGCAAAGAGCAAATATGAATTGTATGCATCTAATGATTTATGCATTGAAAATGATTAGTGTTTAAAGTCCAGAATTACATTTTTATTAACCAAGTATGATGATTTTGCACAACTTTATGAATCAGTGTATGGAATTAAGCTCATTATGACTTTTTATACTACATAATTTCATGATTATAGTTTATTATATACTGAGGAAGAGAAAGAAGCAACAATATGTGGTTTATGTGGCAAAAAAATTGCTTTAATGCAATTTACGGTTGTGTTCATGAATCATGTTAACATAAATCTTTGCTTTTCCACTTGCTTTACAATCATGTTCCAAACTACCAATCAGTTGTTATTAATGTCACTGTCCTGAGATAAACAGAAATCTGCTGTGCAGACAGACAAAGAATTAAGAGAAGAAAAGTACAATGGGACTATAAGGATGGAAAGGCAGTTTGTGTGGCAATTTCACACCCTTATGAATCTGTGTTTTTCATTTGTATCAATCCTGCCAATGTCTGATGCACACACAAGTGAGGAGAGGTGTGTAAAAAATGGCATGAAATTGAAGATCTCTAATGTGACACTAAAACGGCTTCTGGAGCAAGAAAGAAAATGACATGATCAGATTGATTGATTGGCTGGTTGTGAATTGCTGTTGCCGTGATCTCTTGAGTGAAAAGTTATATGTAAAATATGTTGCTGCAAGAAGAAGGGGAAGTTATTTTGATTAAAGACTGCGATGGCACATGAATAATAATAATAATTATACAAATATTTAATATTATATTAGTTGTCTATAACAATGTTATTATTATTATTGAAAACAGGATTGGTTATATTTATTATAACCAATTCCGTCGAATGTGCGGGCTGGCTTTTATTTATAATTATTAAAGATGAGTTTTAAAGGATAGAATTATTGAGTACAAGTGGACTTTAAATAAACATGTTCTGCAAATAGATTATTTGAATGAAATCGGCTTGAAGAATGCTTTAGCACAAATTGTACATTGCCATGACAACTTTAGAAAAAGTCAAAAATAACAAGAAATTTTATTAAAAATAATTAGTTACTGTCCACCATTACCAGTGATCATTTAAGTATAGAGCAGATTTTACATTGTATTAATTACTCCTATAGTAACCATAAAAAAGACAAGCATGCATGAGGATATTTTTTTACATAAAAATGAATAACTTTATCAAAACTAACTGTTCTGCTTTAAAAAAAGTTTGAAACCAAAACCCACTTGGCTCTGTATTAATATCAATAAAATGATGCACTTGTTAAATAAAACCAGGCAATGTGTGTGAAGCACCTCCCTCTCCTTTAAATTAGACTCCTGAGCTTGTTTATTGAGTTGTTTACAGAACCATATCTATAGATATTGACATATACCCCGTGAGTGTCATCCACACAAATTGACAACACTTACACAAGCCAGTTGTGTTTATAGGTTGATAAACAAAGCAATATCGAAATCTTACCAATTACCCTCTTGGGTTCACACACCCTGGTTGAGAATCACTGCACTAACTCTAATTGCCCGAAATATTGTGTATCTTCTGTTATTGATTCAATCCTTTAATAAATGCATTTGGTGTGAACTCAAAGCTTTAGCAAGAATCTGAGTTCTCATCAATCATTGAAGAAGGATTTCCATTGAAAAAAAAACAAAGAAAAGAGAGAAACCAAGCAGGAGGCTGACAGTTTTCCAAGCATTGGAAATCCAAAGGACTTTTATGTAACATTAATTACCGTGTTCTTTTTCTTTCACTTTTGTATGACACCTACCAGTTTCTTAGGACACCAGGTCCTGTGCTTTACAAGGTTGAAAGGCGAGAGAACAGGTTGTCTTTTTAATGAAATTAGCATGTATTGAATAATCATTCCCCAGATGCCCTAAATGCCAATTTTTAAAATGACTTTTTTTCAACAGTCTCATGAAAATGCGTATCAATACCACGAATGTCATTTCTACGTGCCATTTATACGGCAATTTTTTTTTCCGTTCATATGCTACGCACTAAAAAAACCCTGGAGAAGGTTTAGGGGGGAGGGGGTGGGAGTTCGTGCATATTATATGCCAAAAAGTGCATATCATATGCACGCGAAAAGCTGTTTTTGGCGTATAAATGCCACGAGGAATGACATTCGTGCTATAGATACAAACTTTTATTTGATTTTAAAAATGGACGACTGGCGCTCCCTATTTTATTGGCTTTTTTTCATATCACATATTCTAGTAATCATCATAGATAAGGTATCACTCGAAAGCTTACAAACTCAAAGTTCTGAAATTGGATGATTGAGAGGCGTTTTTTAATTAAATTATTATTCTACAACATCTTGTTTATCATCTCTGAATATATCTTGGGAAAATTCACTAGTTTAGTGCAGAAAAATAGCGCTTCGCTACAGGTTTGGTGAACTGTGGCGTGGGTAAATAGTTTTTAATGGCAGGCTAGCAGTAACCATTGACTCGCGCTAGCCTAGCACCGGCGAACTACTGTATGCAACTGGACCAATGTCCAAAATTCTGAACCACCCTTTAAGCTATTTAGAATATATTATATGAGGGGCTAAGACATTTGGATTATTATAAAAATTATGCAGAAGGTAAATAAAGAAAGTGTCCCTCTGGCAGTTTTCACCTATATTCACTGGCCAACATGATGTCTAATTTCCTGCTGTGAGATCAATAACAACATAAGAATTGCCACATTAAATATTTATTCCTATTTGACTTGTGTATTACCCCAAACAAATTGACTGTATTTCCTCTTTTAACCATTTTAACGGTAATTATGCCTCCAAATAAAACTAAATTCAGCCGATAGTACTGGTTTTCAACATTTCCATTTAATTAGAAATGGACTTTGAAAATGAGCTTTGAGAAAGCATACCATTTTCATCTGTTCCCCTTTGGGAAAAGGCTGCTAAAGCAATGAACCACATTTTGATTAATAATAACAGTGTTTGTCTACAATTACCTTTAATTATTAATTACCACATGAGCCATCAACCAACCTAATTGCTTTTGCAAGCATGCTATGCCAAGACAAAATTACTTTGTCATTTGAACTATGTAGCCTATAATGAGGGGAGCACCCTTGAGATTAAAATAGCATCTGTCGGCCTCTGGCACCCGTCACTGTTACTGCTGGGACATTATTCAGTTTTCACTGGGAGTAAAATAATAATATGTCAAATAAATGACATTGCTTTGGTGTAGATTGGGCGTTTTCCCTATGTGTATCTGTTTCAACATAAACTAAATTATAAGATATGCTGTTTAAAGATGACATCTTTTGTCAAGTTAATGAATGTATTTTATACTGAGTGTTCATTCTTTAGATGTTGGTGGGTATTTGAGACTGTTCGGGTCCATGCAATTTTGTAGCATTATATGTGGGGCATTCTGGATAGTTGCAGTCTTGTTGCCTGGGTAATACGAGTGGTTGCTAGGTGTTTTTGAAGCAATATCGATTGCTTAATATAACATGCCTAAAAGTTTAATAGTTTTAATATTCCCTAACTCAAAAAATATGCTAAATCAACCTTGACTCTTGCTTTAGTGAATGTCATTAATAAGCCCTTCAACTCGAAATGATTTTGTGAGGTACACTGAAAAGAACATCATAGATTCATTGAACTTGTGTCTTGAATGCTAAAGCAGAGAACTAACATGAGGAAAACTTAGATTTTTACTTCTAATCTAATAAACCATTGTGATAATATCATCTGATTTGATATTCATGTAAGGTTATTAGCACTATTGTAATGCAAGAAGTGAAAGGACAATTTACTCTTAACATATAAGGAACTTTGACAAGCTTTTACAGACTCATCTTCAGCACAGGCTGTTCTTTGAAGTGGTTGATGCAAATTTAAAGAATTCATCATTGCAATCTTCATGGCATCCTGGATAATTAGGTCCAGTTTCTCTGCTATTCTTGAAATAACCTTAACAAAATGGCTCTAGATTGGGTGCAAAGAGGGAAGGGAATTTCTAATTAATAATAAGCTAATTATGAGCTGTTGCTGTGCTATTTGTCTGTATGCACAAATATACATGAGTTGACACAACACATTACAATGTTGTTTATAAGGCATTATCTGTGCATTTTTAATGCACTCAGAATAACCTGATTATGCATTATAAATACAGACTTAGTAACTGTTGTTGTGATTTATCATATGGTAGTTTAGATGGTTATTATAAGGTTGTTTGTAAGGCATTATTATAAGGCTTCATATGAAGTGTTAGCCTTAAATCTTTATGGGTTTGTAACATTTTCAAGTGAGGTTGCCATTTAAAGCCCATAATCTGACAGATTCGATTCAGTCTCAGAATATTCTCTGTGGGTTCAATCAAATCAACCACTAAAGCAGTTAAGAGGAAAATAATGAAATCGGTCCACTACAGCATCATTAGAGGCTTCTGGAAATAAAATATTGATTATCTGCATTCTTTTAAGTTCAGTTATTTGATGTTCCTTGTTCAATCTAGCTCAGTAAAACTCATAACCAGGGGCAAAAGTATTACATAATAAATGACATTTATGTAATGTCACAGAGAGTGACTACAAATACAATTATATTAGATGTGACATGCCTCAGAAAGGCTTTACTTGAACATACAGAGGCAGCGGAGAAATTAGTCCTGCAGAAGGTTTGTGAACTGTAGGGATGATGTCGTCATCCATTTAGAGGTAACCTATATCATTATTGAAGCCTGTATAATTCAGTAATCTATCTAAACACAGCAAGGAAGGTCAAGCCACTGGGGTCATTATTTATTTATGGCCAGACGCCTTGCAATATAATGCTGATGCTAGACATTCCTGTAGCTCATTCCTGTGTGTGTGTGTGTGTGTGTGTGTGTGTGGTGTGGGGTTTGGGGAGTATATGCCTTCCCCTGGCAAAAGTCAAAAGCAAAAGTCATATATATGGCTATACATACAAATGATATGGAATTCTAGACTCATTGACTATTGCTTTTAATTGCAGCAAAAAGTGGCCTTTAACTACTGGTCTATCATCAGTTTTCCCTTCCTAAGGTCAAGCTAACCAAACATTAAGGGGAAAGCTGACCCTAGATCAGTTGCTGTGAGCAACTTGTCACCCTGCCTATCAATTATTAAAATCCCTTAGCAAATAGGGTATGCATATAAATTGTGTTTGAGTCGTAGAGGCGGTTTACAAGACACAATTTTCAACTAAAAACAAAAAAATGGCCGTTTGTTTAAATGACAATATGGGTGCTGTAAAACACAAACTTTTAAAAACTGGTTTCAAAGTGCACGTTTTGGAAAACGGTCTCAGTGTAAACAACAAAAATGCGCATCTCTGAAGATGATGAGGTCATGCACATATGTGCGTATTATGTGTTTGATCTATCCACTAGTTCACTACGCCCCATGAGGACTTGCGTCAAAAGTGGGCGCGAAGTAAACAAGCAAGACGTGACACTCATTCATTGATTCAACAATCGATTAATCATTATACTAAAATGTATTATTTAATTGAACTTTTTATAAATTAAATATGCAATGAAAATATAACAAGACAGCGAGTTGAGTTCTTTATTACAAGAAGATCAACTTGTGGCAATTAAACTGGATGTTCAATTATGGCTAAACTTGAAAATATGCGATGCTCTGGACTGCAGTCGCGAGCCGGCGTTTCTTTTAAACAGAGACCCTCGTTGCATGCAGTACATATATTAAATAATGTGGTCTAAATGCAGAATGAAAATGACCTACATTGTGTAATTTATTAAATAACAATGAAATGATGTGCTGTATTGCTTGGATTGAAGAAACTAATATAACACAGTAACAGAGTGTCTGAATACAGTAACAGAGAAAGTGACACAAGGTCTTACTAAATGTGCCATTAGTTTCATGGGATATGGGGGTTCAGGGTAATTAAACTTCTGCATTAGAAACGCAGGGAGGAAATGCAGGGCCACTAATTTTCATCTTTAGTGTTAAAAGAGCTATTGCTCCAACAGCAAGCCGGATCACCATAATGGGACAATTAGTGAGTGATTCATCTTTGAGGCAGGTGTGCTAATGACTTTAATTTAGCAGTAAGCAAGTATGAAGACTGCATCAAGCTCACAACTCAGATGGATGTGACTGACCAGACGTAAACAACTACCTTAGTGCAGGAAACCTTTTTCATAATGCCAAATGTTTGTTCAATTCTTGCAGAAGTGTGTCCCTTAGATAATGTAGGCTAAATCTCATTTACATTATCTAAGGGACACACTTTATTGAGGTTATTGGTTCATGTGTGTACATTGCATATACCTTGGGATTAACAAAGTCAGTAAAATTCAGCGTAGATGCCATTGTTCTTATGATGTAACGAGTGCATCATAGCATAGATGCCATTCTTTTACCATTATAGGAAAATGTGTCAGATTAGTGCTAAACAAATTTGAGTACTTGAATGTAATATTCTAAATGTCCATTCACACCAAGGATGATAACAATAATGATAACGTTTTAATAATCATTCTAATTATATGAGAATTGTAAAGTAAACTCAGTAATATATGGTTACATTGTTACAAACCAATATATTTATCATTACTAACTTCATCATTAAGAACCCAAACAAATGTGACCAAACCCCTTATTAGCTCCTCAAACCATGGGAATGTCATCTGGTTCATCTGGCGGGGGTTATTCTGAAGCCTTGGGTTGCTATGGTTACAGAGGAGAGATCAGGGTAATGGATGAAAGTGATGAATTAAAGTGTTTCTCTCATCACCTCAAACTGCAGATGAAAAAGACTCACAGAGCCCTACTGGACTGATTTAGGAAAAATCCTCTCTTAAATGCAACTGTTACTAAATTGTTTCAGAACTAAAAAGCGCCTCACATGTCACCATTGCAAAAAAAAAAGTATTTGCAAAGCATCAGCTTTAGAGATTGAAATGGAAAATTTAAGTCAAGTCAAGTCACAAGTCACTGAACTCCTTAATTAATGAAGTATGATATATAAACTGTAGTTTCAATAGCCTATAATGAATGCATTTTCAAAACACAGCATAGGAGACAAGGCAACACTCAGGATCAGAAACTAGGCCAGAAGACCGAGGCAGACAAGCTGGAATCCAGGAAACAGGCAATGCAAAGTGTCTGCATTTTCTGTCCAGCACCAAGGTTTCCTCTAATGTCGTAATGCTTCTTTTCTATTTTTTACACTCCAGCATTTCAGTTTGTTGTTTTACCCACAGAGCAATGGTCTCTGTAGTGAGCTTTGGTCTTGAGCTTTCTCAGAGTAAATCAATAAATGTGTTCTGCAGAGCAATATTGTGAGTGCTAATGACAACAAGCTCAGAAGAGATAAATACACTCACAAAATATGTGCTTTTAGATGGAAGAAATTGCTTCTGCTATCTAGATCTGATTTTATGCTTTTAAAACGTCTATCCATCCATCTATCTAATGAACACTCGGCAGATTACAGGAAAAGTGCCAAGGAAAGAAGTTCCAGTAAATGTAAACAAAAACTGTCTAGCTTGTAAGAATAGTAAAGAGTCTCAGCCACACACACTCACACTGACCTGCTGTGATATCTGTTGCCAGAAGGTGTGAGAAATCAAGAGTCTGACAAATCTGTTGTGAAGTCTTGCTCATCTCAAATTCATCTGTTTTTTTGTTGTTTTTTTGTGTTCTGTGTGTATCTGTTGCTTAATGGATGGACCTGGAGATTTGGGGGTGGATTTCTTTGGCTTGAACCAGTAAGCAACTTCCCCTAGCAACACCTAAAAACCCCTAGCAACCACTCGCACCAAGGCAACTCTCTTTCTCTTACACACACACACATACACACACAGTTTAGCATCTTTGTGGGCACTCTCTTGGTTTAATACCGTACAAACTTTATATTATATTCGCTAACCCTAAAAACAATCCTCATAGAAAACATTCAGCATTTTTAATGTTCCAAAACAAAAAAAATTATATATACATTTATAAGCTGTAATTTATAAGCTGTTTTCCTCAGGGGCACCTTAAATAAAAAAATAAGTGTTGTCATAATCTTTTGAGAATTGCATAATGTACAGTTTTAAGAAATATCTCTTTATTTTTTCCCCTACATTCTCTCTTTTCCTCTAGAGATTGCATTTTGGATTGGTTCTCTGTGGACTCCAGATGGTGACTCACTCAAGAGGTGTAGAATCTGGCAATAGTGCAGAACACCATCAGTCAGATTATCTCTCATCTGCGACAAAGCCACAGTGATTCAACAAACCATGATTGTG
The DNA here is from genome assembly GCA_030378365.1 of Hybognathus amarus. Taxonomy (NCBI): domain Eukaryota; kingdom Metazoa; phylum Chordata; class Actinopteri; order Cypriniformes; family Leuciscidae; genus Hybognathus; species Hybognathus amarus. The sequence continues at coordinate 66,997 of JAQIUQ010004566.1, forward strand.
GTGGTTGAATTTTTTTCAGGATGATACAATAATATCAATAACACATTAAAGGTGCAGTGTGGGGTTTTTAGCGACATCTAGTGGTTTGGTTGCGAGTTTGCACTAGCACTGCTCACCCTTCCTTTTCAAAGAAGCTAGGGTGGCTCGAACCAATCACCGGTGATCAGCGCGAGATGCATGCCGGTTAAAGAATGTGTGCGCGTGCGGTCCTCGCCTGGCTGGCTCTGATGTCATGCCGACGTGCGTCAAAAAACTCTTGCGAGTGCAAGGCGGAAGTGTCGGATTCTGCATTCGCGCGCAGACTGCGCTGATCAGAAGCACAATGGGAAACCGTGATGTATTGTTCTCTTTTAAAATGTTTGATTTTAAAACTCTGATATGCATGTACATGTAATGGGTGAATAAACTCTCTGACGGTGTCATATGGGTTATTATGTTATGTCATTTTTTATTAAAACGTATAAAAACACATGTCTGTATTAAAGAAAAAAATAGCGTGAATCCCGTGAAATCAGACTTTGATCTCACAGGTGTCTGATCCACTGCGAGAAGCGAGATCTGTCCAGCTTGCCTGCACTTTTCTCACTCCTCCTCTAACTGCAGCCGCCTACTTCGACTACACTTCAGGGCGAGGCGAGGCGCATCTCAAACAAGCTTATAGTGTGTCATTGGGATGTTCTTGGTTGTCTTATAATATTAGGAGATCATACTGACAATTTTGTGAGTTGGTAATTTGATGGAAAAAAAATTCAAGAATGCAACATCATATTGTCAATTTATAGCCTAAGACATGAAATTATCAAGAATTTACGGTAACGTTTCATTTTACAGAACAGTACTTACAGTGTACTTACCTAGAAAGTACTGGCTAATCTAAGGTAAGTACATGGAACAGGGGTAGGTTCAGGGTTAGTACTAGTTATAAACCAGTAATTGTAGTTACTAACATAAGTACAGTATTTACATGGGTAACTGGACTGTAAAAGGAAGCGTTACCGAATTTACAAATAAATTACGTAACTGGTACATTGTGGGTCCTGTGCTGAAATACCAGCACTCCTGGAAGGCGCCCAGCCAATCAGAATCTAAACTGTTGTATAAATGTTGTGTAAAATATAAAATAAGTAAATAAATAAATATGCCACCAGCTATAGGTTGTTATTGTCATACATAAAATAAGCTGTAAAACAAACGAACCTGTTTAGGATCCCAGCTAACAAGGAACATTTTCAGAAGAACAGGCTCATTCTGGCATCGTTTTGCATGAGCAGTTTCACCCTCTAGTTCTCCGCTTATTCAGCCTTGCTGAGGTTATTATATAAGAAATCAAGTGTAGCCTATGTCAGGACTCCGAATACAGCAGCAGGTTGACGTAGCAAAGCTCTCGCTCCGACTCATTCACTCCCCCCTCACATAAAGAGCTCAAGTTTGATCCTGTGATCAGATCCTCAGAGAGAGCTCCTCTCACACCTGACGGATGCTGGAGGAAAGCTTTCATTCTTAGATTACTGTTACTCACTCATGATGGACTTTAGTTTTTATTAATCGCGTGTCGGTTCTTGCACAAACGGAGCTTATATTGTAGTTTTGCATTATCGAGAACTTCAAATCGTCAAGCGCAACTTTCCATCCAGTGCGCGAGCCTCGACCCTGAAGCGATGGAGCCGTCAGTCATCCCCGGAGGAGACATGTCCGATCTTTACTCCATTAACCCGTTTAATATTACTTTCCCGGACGACGTTATGGGTTTCGTTCCTGACGGAAGGAACTATACCGAACCGAACCCGATAAAGAGCCCAGCAGGAATCATCATTGCAATCTCCATCACGGCTCTATATTCCGTTATCTGCGTGGTGGGACTCCTGGGAAACATCCTAGTGATGTACGGGGTGGTAAGGTAAGCAAGGCAAAATATAAATATAAATACTATCTATCTATCTATCTATCTATCTCTATCTATCATATCTACTATTATCTATCTATCTATCTATCTATCTATCTATCTATCTATCTATCTATCTATCTATCTATCTATCTATCTATCTATCTATCTATCTATCTATCCTGATAAACGTTTAATCCTGACTATTTGTTTAATACATGGAAAGTAGCCTACACACACTGACTGACATAAAATATAAAAAACACTGCAAGATAAAATAAGAACTGTAGCTAATATTAGTTACTGAGATAATTCCATTGTGCCAACTTGCCCCAAGTCTAATTTTTACATTTGTATGATGGATTGAGCATATTAAATTAATATGTGAATCCAATATGTAAAGCTGCAAGTGCACATTCCTTACCATTTTCAAAATCACATATGCAGGTCATGCAATTTTTTTTTCATATCTTAGAACAGGATATTAGCAATTTTGGTGTGCTTCATAGGATTTTTCGTGAACAAATATGTAGTGAGGATTAACTGGTGCATGCAGATTTCTGCTTATGGATAATTGCCTTATGGTATTCTAATTTATGAGGTTTCATGTCATTCAGTGTATGCTTATGAACCCATCGGTAAAGGAGAGACAGGAAACGACCTCATTTTGGGATCATCTGATGGAAACAGCATTATTGGGCACAACTGTGGATATCTTAAGAGACGTCTCATCTCATATTTTGTGCACCCTGTTCCATTTCATTCCAGAGTGTGGCATGAATATCACTCTGAGAGTTAATATATGCTCCCTGTGAGTGGAGTCGAAGAGGTGGTGCTCAAATGACATTTCTAATCGCACCCTTTTAAAATAAAGATCTGTCATCGCTGTGCCATGGTTCACAATCTTTTAATTGGTTCTCATTCTCTTACAAATAGCTCAGTTTTTTTGTGTGCAATGCAGATTATCTTTTTAATTTATCAGCTTTTAGTTGACAACCACAGCAAGAGTCTTCCAAGTCACTGGGTTTGTCTGGAAAATTGCATAGTCTAAAAACCAGCTGTGCATTTCAAAATTACAGTAATTGTTCTGTTCTCTTGGTATGTGGTGCTTCTACACACAGACAGCTTTAATCAACATACTAATTGAGTGCTAATTCTAATCTTCAGAGTAAAGTAGAGCTTTAACACAAGGTTCTTTAACTTCAGATAATTAGAAAATGATAAGTTGCACACTGATAAAGATGTGTGTGTGTGTGGTTAAAGATTAACCTTTACATCTACATTTCAATCAATATTAAGATTAAAGGTATTAAGAAAAACTATGGAAAACCATATCATTTTTTTACTTCAAGAAAAATGAATGTGCCAAACTGAATAAAAAAGGGGAATATCTTTTAACAAAATTTGAAGCAGACAAAATAGGGCCTACACAATTATAATTGTTATTCTAAGGCAAGGTAAGTCAAATCTGACTTAAATTGTATGTAATTTGATATACAGGAACAAAAGAGCTCTCAGTGGTCTCTCGCTCAACGTTATAAATCAATGCCTCGAGAGGCAGAAATAAATTAATTGATTAGTTTATCTAGCAGCATACATATTCTACAAATAATCTATATAAGTTAAAGATTTTGCATAAAGGCAATTTCATTGATGTCTCTCTCATTGCCACAGATATTTAATGATAAATTAGTGACCTCCCCAAATGAGGTCATTCCAGACTAGGAATGTCCCCTTTTAAAAGGCCTGTTTTATGTGTTCTCCGCATATGGCAAGCTCATCTCCTCTTGTCTGCATCTCTTTTTACATCCACAGCTATACTTTACACATAGTAATAAAGCTGTTCTTATACATGTTCTCTTTTCTACTTTGAGCATAAATAAGTCATCTGCAGAGTGATATGTAGAGTCTATCTCTTTGACCAGTCCACATAAAACTAGGCAACGCTCACCAACCTAACACTCACAGCACTACTTGGTGAATACTATAACACATCATGCAAATGTTATATTCATTGTGTTATAAATAATATACATGTAACAGTAAAATCATTGCCCATGATGTCTTTTCATTAAATAAACAAAATAAAGCCTTAAACATAATGTATTAGTTAAATATGTTGAACAATGAGACAGGGTAATTGTATTCTTATGTTAGGAGTACACAGGAGAATAAACCAAACATTAAATCATACACGAGAGCCCAACAAGTGAACTGAACATAACAGGGAGTATAAATGTCAGGCGAATATAATGACAGACAAGTAAAAATAATATGTAACCATAGGAACAAACATAGATATAATCAGTAATCAAAGAAACCAGAACTAAACAGACTGGGAAACAGGAATTAAAGGAAACAAAACAGAGGATCAAAATAATAGTCTATAAAACACACACACACACACACACTTCTTTTAACATTTCTTGTAAGTGGGACTAGATTTAAGAATTTTTTTTTCATTCCAATTCTGTCAATTTCTCTTCCTCTAATTCAGTTTCAACACCTTCTGTGGTGTAGCAAACTCAGTTTACAAGAGCCTTAAATGATTTTTAACACTGCTTCAAACTGTTCTCAAGATTCTCCTCTCAGTAAAAAGAAAGAAAGAAAAAGTATAAATAAATAAATCATTGAGCAGTAGTGGCCACTAGCAAAGATGAGTGGACGAAAAGTGCTGAAATTGCAGCTGTAAAAATTCAGTCTTCAAGGCATTATTTTATGAGTAAAGCTGAACAAAGGAAATGATGGATTGCGGGATAGGAAGAGATGAACAAAATGTGCTCGTTTTGTAATGAACGAAAAATATTGGAGTCCAACCAGGTTATACCCTAACACAGTGTGTCATCAGAAGATTGTGGGCGTCAGTGCTGTAAGGCTGATAATGATGTTGGATCACACGATTGAGTTGAAGCTCAAGGCTCCTGTCAGTGGTCTGTCTGACAGCCTTTTCATCACCTGTCACTGAGAGCTCAGCAAATGAGGAGCCCTGCGTCTGATTATTGAGCTCAAGAAAGCCTGTTAGTAATTTTAAAACAACATCATTTGGTCCAGCATGCGAGTCTGTCTGCTGAAAGTACATCATCACTACACAGGTTGGAATATACGGTGGAATGGGTGGCTTTGTGATGGAAAGAGTCTCGACTGTAATTGGTGTTCATTTTATATATGTCTGAAATTGCCTTGTGTTGTTGTTCTCCCATAGTGGTGGCCATTAACTACATCTACTGTACATCCACAACACATTTTTTTTCAAATACCATTTTCTAAGATGAGGAGAAACATTTAAATTACTATTATTATTTTGCTAGACACAAAATGGGTGACTTCTTAAGGAACATTGAGGATTCAATAAAAAAAAACTCCACATTGCAAGTGCAATTCACAGGCAATTCTCTTCTTTCAAGCATGTTTAATACATCAGAAAAGTCATATAGAGCTGGTTATGTGATTAAGAGATCAAAATGTGTTAGTTTGCAAGTCATGCAATTGCAATGCAATAAAGGTGTTTTGAGGTCATAATGGTATTATACAAGGAACAGCATGAAAATAAGTATAATGTTTATTTAATCTGAAAACAGCAGTAAATTGAATGTATAGTTACGTGTCATGTAGTAGAGGCACATTTGTCCTATGCTGTCCAAAACTATTTTATTCAGTGAATTCCCTTTACAATCTTACCTCCACCAGAGCGCACAAAATGACTTAAAATAGACTGATGTGCTGTGCCTGCTTATAGAAAGGAGCAACTACATTCTTAAGAATTTGTTCCTCAAAAAAAAAAATAAAAAAAAAAATCAATAAATCATTTACCAAAAAAAAAAAAAAAAAAGAAATTAAATTTGGAACAACCTGGACTCAGGGTGAGAAAAATTTGTTTTAGTAATTTTCCTTTGTAGGAGCCAAAATATTGTACACCTGTAAGAACAAATTATATATTTTATTTATGTCATTTTTGTTGGTTAGATATTTTGAATTGAGGCAATAAAGACTGTAGATACATGCATGCAGTTAAGAGATGCAATGTCTACATTTCACATATTTGTGCATGCTGTGGGGTGACTCACAGAATCACTCTCGCCGCATGTTTTCCTCTTTAGTGCAGTTTGTGTCTGTTCCAGTCCAAGCAGACGGTCCAAACATAACATCCTGCTCATGACGTCAAAATCATCCACAGCAGTGTTTGTGATCTATAATGTTAGTTGTCTCTAATCAAAAAACAAAATCACTGAACACTCTCAGTGATATTAAAATGATAATGATTTTATCATTTTAAATGATTTTTTATATATGTCTAGATTTTTTAAATGATAATGATTTTATCATATAAAAATGATTTTTTTATATGTCTCTCTCTCTCTCTCTCTATATATATATATATATATATATATATATATATATATGAATGATGTGATGTGAATAGTGAGCATCTTGAACCTGAACCTCCTCAGAGTGCTTGAGATGGCATCGATTATTGGACGCAAAGCAACATATGATGGCAGAGCTTTCAGCTTATCGATTCCCCTATCCTTGCGAGAGTGAAGTGCTACTAAGTGCTAATGTAGATATGTCTAGATAAGTAAACATTTTGCAAAAAAAAACTTAATTTAAAAAAAAAGTTGATTACAGATAAAGAAAGAAACACCTGTTCACCACTCGTTTTCCACAGCTGTAGGCAAAGGCAAGCACAAGTTTTAAAGCAATGCTTCTCCCGGGAGACTAGCGCTAAGTTAATCCCATATCTGACTGTTTTAGAAGAGAAAGTTGCTCAACATCATTTGTGAGAAAATCAGAGCCGAGAGATCTCATAAAAAGCCAAGTGTCTCACGATCATAACAGCTATGCGTTTGTATGCATTAGATTTGGTATTTGTTCAAAGGTTACATGCAATTTGTATTTATTTGTGAAATATTATCTTGGCTCATTTATTTATATTTGCAAAATACAATGCATGTGTGTTACTTCTCTGCGTTTTCGCTTCCGATTATAGCTTCCATGTACGCCGTCACACGTCCTGGATTGATGTAACATCAATCAAGATTGGACTAGTTGCACATGTGCTTCAGACGAATGCATTTCCCAGAATGTCGTCGTCGATACATCGCCTCGATTCCATCTCTCAGGGAACCGTGGTTACATATCATGCATAACCTGAGATGTTAGCGTTTATTTACCACCTGATTCAAAACATTTATTATGCAAATGAGTTATCTGCTCAGATACGCCTAATTATTAAGTGCTGAACACAAATTGCATGTGCAGTTCCCTTTCAGTTGAAAACGTTCAATGTCGACTGCATGAGGATGAGCTCTCAACTGTTTTAACAGCAACAAATTGGTAGAAACTATCCATCCAACCGGCTTTAAGCAGACTCCTTAGGATACGGCCCATTTAAGCCCAAGATCGTACCACAGATGCGAGTGAGGATTCGAAGCATCTCCACTGCATATTTTCTACCCAATACGAAGTGCCTTTCTCAAACAATCTTGAACACCTTGCAAAATCCGCAAGGGGATATTTTTCACTTTCACACAAAATTCCAAATTGCATGGATTCCTATTGAAAGCCAACAATAGACGTGACCACAACTTGTTTTTTCTTCACATCGCACAAAATAAAGTTCTGCAGGTTTTCAGTGAACCCTCCTCAGGCTCTGTCCTCAGAACACAGGTCATCTGAATCTCTCCATCCCACGGGTGTTTAGAGGAACTGCTCGACTCAGCTGAATGTTGGAGATGTCAAGTGATGAATGCTTTCTTGACCGTGGATTAACGTGCTTGGCTGCTGGGTTAGCGCAAAGCGAGGACAATTTCAGCTGTTGTTCGGGATTTAAAGTGATTGCTAACAAGAGAAACTGAAAAGAGCACATGCAGTTGTATTGACTTGAAAGGTGTACATAATAATAACATAATTAATGCACAATAATCTTTTTTTTTTCAAGCATGTCTTTCTCAAACATACTCTTATCCTTCCAGACACCTTCACTACTGTAAATGATCTCACTGAGCAGTGAGAAGGCTTGTGTTGAGAACTACAGATGAATTTAGAAAGAAAGTGGAGGATGCAAGAGCCTATATTGCACTGGCAATTTTTCTGGACAATTGCTCTGGGAATAGGCATGAGATGAGATTGGGTTTTCGGACTCTCTTCGGACTAAATGTGATTCATAGACGTACAGAGCCGGCAATTACATGGGGAAATGAAGATCCAGATCGCACGCCTTGAGGATGACATAAATTTATTTAAATGAGTGTGTTTCCCCTTTTTTCTGAAGCACATTTCAAAGTAATCTTGGGCTAAAGGAAGAACTTAATTCAGTCTTGATAGTGCACTTTTGTGGCCATTAACCTGAACATGTCAATTAACACACACACATATGATAAATAAAAAAAAGCTCTGCAATTACATTCCCAAATATTATGTATGAATAAAAGACTTCACCACGGGTCTTAATCTCCAGTGATTTGAGGTTAAGATTCATGTCAATGAGAGTAATATAGTCCTTGAAAATGCTCCTCTCCTTTGGGAAATCACATCACTCCTGCATTGCACAAAAACACCCCCATTCACAACCTGTGGTCTGTACTGCAGTTTACTGATCGGCAAGATATGAGATTCACACTTGCATAACTATTATATAAAAGCAGCTGTGTTTATATTAACAGCAGCTGTTCTGCCTCATTGACCTGTACCAGGCAAGATGAAGTTTTAACACAAGATGAAAAATCTCTTTACGGTTATTTTTAGTCACAAGAATATTGCAGTTTTTTAATTATTATTATTTATTTTTTTTATAGAGGATCATAAATTGCATTTCAAAAACCATAAACTATATCTACACAGGTGGTGCTTTCTTTTTCATTAGTGTTTTGTTTATTTTGTTCCATCATGCATAGTATGCAAATGGTGAGAGCTTTGACAGTGGTCCAAAAAGAATGAAAAAAATTCATTTACAGTAACGCTTTTAGCAGGGCATGCTAATAAATATAATTAATTAAGACCAAATAATTCTGCGAATACGTATTCGGAACAAAAAAATCAGTTTCTTCCATGTTGTTGCCTTGGGATAAACCAATTTTTCACTTTGCAAGCACATAAAATGACAGCAAAATGGTTAATAATAAAGAAAGATTAATAATGATAAAGGAACACATTAGCATGTTTCCATAACCATGTTTGAGTGGTGCAATCTATTAGCACGTCTCTATAACCATGAGCGATTGTTAATAAGATGCCTTTTAGAAGACATTTACATGAATTTACCCAGTTAGCAGATGCTTTTACTTATTTAAAAGTCAATATTAAGATAAGAGTAATAATACAACAAAATAATTAACCACAAGGACATACAAAGTGCTGTGATGTCTGTTGGATGTTTTCCATGCATACAATTTGCAATACAACCAAATGTACAATACACTACATACTGTGTATACTACAATACACTACTCTATAATATATGTGCAATATGACTCGAGCAGGAGTGCATTATGTCTCTAAAATCACAGATGTGCTGATAAAGATCCAAAATCAGTATGAAATGCGAATGTGATATTGTGTTTATACAACAGTTTGACTGAATATGTGTCTAAATAAATAAGAAAAAAATAAAGAGAATCAAAAAAAAAAAAAAAAAAAAATTCTTGTGTGGAACTACTTTAGATGCTCCCGGGCCTCCATTTCAATTAAACAATGTCTCTTTGGAACTATAGCAATGACGTCTTTGGCTGTTTCAGTGAAGTTATTATTATTGAGTAGTAGTATTATGAGAGAAAAAGAGACAGTCTGCAGTGAATCTAGATTAAAGGCCCATTCACACCAAGAACACTTACTACAGTAGAAATACAACTATCATGATAACTACATTAGTGCCCACACCAGCGAATTATATTGTTCCATTTATTTTTAAGTGTGCGCTGCAGTGATGTCGTCTCCTAATTTAAATGCTCGAGTTCTTTTTAGCAGGATGAATTCTGATTGGACATGTTTATCATTCATCAGATAAAATGGCTCATTAATCTATCATTTGTTTCCTGCAAATGTTTTGGCTGAGGGCAAAGTGAAGTTTCATCGTTTCAGTGAAGTATGTTTGTCTGAACTGTGAACTACTTATACCTTTTAGGCAACTGAAACTGTTAAAATGTCTATTATTGATCAATAAAATGAACTGAAATTTTAACAAAAATAGAAAGGGTTGTGTAATTTTATTTTATATAGCCTTTACATTAATTTAATTGATGTATACTGTTTATTTTATTGACCAAACTATACTATTACTTCTCAATTTATCTTATATTTACTATTTGCATCCTACTGTTGTTGTACCACATCTACTATGATATACTATGTACTGTAGATAAAGGATCCAGTTATCTTTTTTATTGCTAAAATTGGGAGAAAATTAAACCACAGAAAATGCTTTTTCCACAATAAGAAAATTAAATATTTCACATTTAAGAAAAGATAGATGCTGTTATCAATCTGATGCTAGCTTTCTAGCATTTGTGCAGTTGTCAAATGATTATTTTGTATCTAGTTAAACTGCCTTTGTTATTTTTCTTTTAAGTTTTCACAGTGTTGTCTGAACAAAAGTACATGTTACTCGCTGTGAAAGTGACTCCAGAATGAATGAGAGTCAATGGGATGCTAACAGCAGGTGAAGTTCTGCTACAGCTTTAGGCTTCAGCTTCCGGCTGATGGATTACCCCCTTGCTACATATTTTTGAATCCTAATCAGACACACCTGATTCAACTCATTAGCTCATTAGTAGAGACTTCAGGACCTGAAATGAACAGAATCAGGCGATAATATGGCGATATTATATACAATTCTAAGTTATGAGTAGCTACGTTATACAGTAGACTACTGTTTTTACTTTTAAAACGGTGTGAAAAGTAAAAATTATCATCAAATATTCATCTTTGACTTGTCAAAGCTCACTTTCCTTAGTAACTCAAACTTTCAGTTATTCTTGTTAAACCGCCTGACCATACAAATATTCATATAAGAATAAAAAAAGAAATTACTTTAGAACACATGAAAATGTACCTTTTGTTAAAAAGAAACAGTAAGTAGCAAATCTCGATGGGTAGCATGAGTCGTCAGAACACCGGTACACAAATATCTATTGGTACAACATGGCACCATTTCTAACAAACTGCTCTGTCGATTGTGTCTCTGCAGATACACCAAGCTAAAGACTGCCACCAACATCTACATCTTCAATTTGGCCCTGGCAGACGCACTGGCCACTAGTACACTTCCCTTCCAGAGCGCCAAGTATCTAATGAACACCTGGCCCTTTGGTGAGCTTCTATGTAAAGTTGTCATAGCCATTGACTACTATAACATGTTTACCAGTATCTTCACCCTCACTATGATGAGTGTCGACCGTTACATTGCCGTGTGCCACCCTGTGAGAGCGCTGGAGTTTCGTACCCCGCTCAAGGCCAAAATCATCAACGTGTGCATCTGGATTCTCTCCTCTGCTGTAGGAGTACCAATCATGGTCATGGCAGTTACCAAAGTGACAAACCAAGGTGAGCATATCCATATGCGTTTCGTCATTTTTGGTGGAGTATTCATGGAGATATTAGCCGAAAACCGCCGGCCGCGCTCTAAAATGGTGGCACAAGCTCAGGAGAGACTCGCAAATATCTCGCTGAAAAATCAACAGTTCGATGACAAATTTTTACTGGAGATGGAGACGGACCGGCTCGCCGAACTTAACAAAAACCATATGCGTTTCCTCATTTTTGGTGGCGTATCGCGGAGAATATTAGCCGAAAACCGTCAGCCATGCTCTGAAATGGCGCCACGAGCTCGAGGAGAAAATCGCAAATATCTCGTTGAAAAATCAACGTTTTGACGGCAAATTTTTATCGAAATGTGAGAACGAACAGAGACCTTCGAAAGAGATCTCCCCAGCCTCGTGGGCCCGAGATACATGCCACCAAAGCCCCTCCGGAAGCGAAAAACTTCAATATCTCGGCGAAACTTGGACGTATCCGACGGAGACCGGGCTCCTTCAAACTGTCTTGCCGAACTGAACAAAACAATATGCGTTTCATCATTTTTGGTGGCGTGTCGCGGAGATATCAGCCGAAAACCGTCAGCCGTGCTCTGAAATGGCGCCACGAGCTCGGGAGAAAATCACAAATATCTTGTTGAAAAATCAACGTTTCGACGCCAAATTTTTATAGAGTGGAGAACGGACAGAGACCTTCGAACGAGATCTCCCCAGCCTGGCGGGCCCCGGAGGCCCGAGATACAGGCCCAAAACTCCTCTGAAGCGAAAAACGTAAATATCTCGGTGAAAACTCAGCGTATCCGACGGATACCGGGCTTCTTCGAACCGTCTTGCCGAACTGAACAAAACAATATGCGTTTCGTCATTTTTGGTGGAGTATTCGCGGAGATATCAGCCGAAAACCGTCAGCCGTGCTCTGAAATGGCGCCACGAGCTCAGGAGAAAAAACGCAAATATCTTGTTGAAAAATCAACGTTTTCAACACCAAATTTTTATAGAGTGGAGAATGGACTGAAACCTCTCAAAAGAGATCACCCCAGCCTCGTGGGCCCCCAAAGCCCCTCCGGAAGCGAAAAACATAAATATATCGGCAAAAACTCAACGTAGCTCATTTGCTCGGGAGAAAATCACAAACATTATTTATATATATATATATATATATATATATATATATATATATATATATATATATATATATATAAGCAATTGCTGGATGATGTGTTTTGATATAACCAGAAAATCTCAATTTTCAAGAACTGATTAAAACTGTTGACATTTATTCCATAACAGGTGCAACTGTATGCATGCTGAAGTTCCCTGATCCAGACTGGTACTGGGACACAGTGACAAAGATTTGTGTGTTTATCTTCGCATTTGTGGTACCAGTGCTAGTTATCACAATCTGCTATGGTCTGATGATCCTACGTTTAAAAAGTGTCCGATTCTCTCCGGCTCAAAGGAGAAGGACAGAAACATGCGTCGAAATCACTCGAATGGTTTTGGTGGTGGTGGCTGCCTTCATTATCTGCTGGACACCTATCCACATCTTCATCATTGTCAAAACACTCGTAGACATCAACCAAAAGAACCCCTTTGTGATTGCCAGCTGGCACCTGTGTATCGCACTTGGCTATACCAACAGCAGCCTCAATCCGGTCCTCTTACGCTTTCTTGGATGAGAGATTTCAGAGAGATGTTTCCGAGACTTCTGCCCACCCTTCCAAACCAGAGCGGCCCAGAATAGTCTTAACCGAGCAAGAAATGCTACAAGGGAGCCAGTGTCGGTTGCGGCACCTCGGAAGCAGGAAAGACGCCGGTATGACTAGGCCTGGAGAGATCCCACGGGGTCCCAGTCCAGAAGAGTTCAGCAAGATCTTCAATCTGAGGTCACCCAGATCTCCACTACTGAATTCTAGGAACAGAATTGCCTACACCCTGGGAAGCACACACAACTCAATATCTCAAGATTTGTATATTCAGAATGTAACCAGAGTTAAGCAGCTCTTCTCCTGCACCACTTATTACTTTGTATTGTGGATTGGCCCCAGACTAGTACACACAATACAGAGCCTCTTCTGAGCCCAATGGTGTGTCCAAAACAGGGTAAATTACATCAGTATTATTCAGACTTTCAAGGTCTGGTGGACCTTCAGTGTCTGAAATTACACTTTTACTGAGAACACAACCAGAATGAACGACCAAGCATTGAAATGGGAGTCTGTGAACAACAGATAAATAAACTCTCCTTGACTGAAAATAAATTGCTGACACATCAAGAAATGAAACCTACAAAAGCAAACAGTGGAGATGATGTCCTGACTGAAAAGGAAACATATTTCAGCAGTTGTTATTTAATTGTCGCTACCTTTCAGAGATATCAGACTGTAGAAAAATAAAACAAACATTGGACATTGATGTAAAACTCTCCTCAAATGTCTATTAACCAACCCCCAGTGAAACTCTGGAGAAATAATGGGAAAATATGTCTTGGTCCAGAATAGATTGGAGCAGAATGGAGAAAGGTTGTAATATGACATGCAGACCAGAAAGCGTATGGTATTATAGCGATATGGACAAATAAATGGACTTAATATTGAAGGATTATTAGCCATTATCGCTGAAGACCACCTTGTGATAGTCTGCATCCACTCTCAAACTTACTGCATTTGTCCATGAACAATGTCCAACAACAAACTTATTTTCAAAACGTGTCATTTCTCTTATGTATTCAGTGAAGGGGTTTACATGGCAAATTTCTTCAGTTTCCTGGACATTTACAATAAAGTTTACTTATACAAAGAGTAAACTAAACTAAAGAAATTACCATTTAGACTGTTGAAAGAAATAGTCCATTAAATGTCATGCCAAAAACTGCATTAGATTGGCTTTGAATATTTATTGTGTCCACAAAGCAAGATCATAATGTAAAAGTATTGTTTTTTACTGGAGTTCCTGATATACATTAAGTATCTTAGTGACTTTTTTGAGTATTAGTGGAACATCATATAGCCCTTCGACCCTACAATCATTTTTGAATGTCTTGATTTTGATGTGTGATGAATGCAATGAGCAATTTGATCCATGTCATGGCTAAGAAGCTGAAAGTGCTTTTTATACTGTGCTTTTACTGTCAAGTCAAAAGTGTAGTAAAGAGATTGTGCATAAATTAGTACTTTCTGTTATTTTGGATCTTTTATTGTTGTTAGCAGTTCATTTTCGTCAAAAAAATAAATAAATAAAGAAATAGCTCTGCCATTTTACTAGAACATACCTCATAAATGCTTGGTAAATTTGAATCGCAATAAATCATAGTAATTTAGTCGACTAAATTGATTAATTTTGATCTTAACCAAAAATAACAATAGGCCTACTAGACTGGTGTGTTCTGAAGCCTTGCCTCTGGATATGTTCTAGTTGTATTAGCTCACTTAATCTTGATAATTGTTTTACTCCTTATGATAGTACTTATAATTGTAACGAGCTGTACTTTTGTTGATTATAAGTGATCTTAGTGAAATTGTTGCATTTTTTGTGTTTGTGTTGCATTAAGAATAATTAAAAAAAAAAATTTATGATTTTTTTTTAATAAAAGTTTGTAAATGTTTGCAGGATAATCTGTTTTGTAATGTTATATTTAATTTGGTTTTAAACTGCCAGTAGACCTGTTCAGGCATTAGTTTGTAGGTTTATAGTTAACATTACCAGAAAAGATGGGCATGTTTTGTTCTACAACCTTTTTTTTATTATTATTATTTTAAAGTCATATCTCATAAAGCATTGTGTTTCAAGTTGAAATGTATGTATCAAAATCCAATGCTAAATTTCTTTTTTATTACTACAAGATCTATACTCTCACCATAAAACCATAAAGACAGCATATTCTGTATTGAAAGAGCACTGAAATGATGATGTATTTGAAATGATACTTGACTTCATGGGGCTTCTCACTCTTGAAATAGATAACCCTGGGTCATTCTAAACCCAGGGTAAACTGAAGGCTGGGTTATCTTGCTTAATGTTTCACATTGTTCATAATTTACCTGGAGTTGTTAACAGTTAATCCTGGGTATTCATAATCGCTCCTTAAATGCAGTGTCACTCTTATTGACTGGACAAATGCAGCACACAATCTGTTTTTATAAAAGATATAGCATTGTGCATCCTCATGTTTTGCCAATTATACTAAGCAACAATGAGCACAGAGTGAAAAGCCCTAATTTGTCTTCACACAATGCCAGTTAACACAATAATCAGTCTTGTTTCTGAGTTTATTCAGTTTTCGATAAGATACTTTTAAGCTTTTGTGGAACAATCTGCAGTTATTGTTTTTGTTGTTGTTTTTTTAATTATTATTTATTATTGATCAAAAGATAGAAAAGATAGCAAATTATTGAAAAAGATAGTCTGCTTCTTGTTATCTTTGCTGGATGTTTATGTGTCAGAACAGAAGGTATATTTATGTTGTTTGGATATCTCTAGACTGGTCGTGATGCAGTTCTCAGTGTATAATTGCGTCAGTCTGTGTGGCGTTATTGTAGAATTCCTCATTATTGCACAACTGCTTATACTGTAAATCATGAAAAGATCATATTGAATCGAATAAAAGCATATGCTAATAATTTATAATTGGTAACTCTTTCAACAAGGCTGTCTGTGTAAATCATTAATTACAGAAATAAATGAACTCTGGTGATTAACCCAAACATTGCTTACTGAAAAAACAATTAGTAAAGTTTACTTAATTTTATGCAAACTTGTTCTAAGTTCATTCTAAGTTCAGAGACCAGCTCTCTTCTGTTTCTTTATGATGTCTAGTATCACAATTACCTTGAAATTGTAAAGTAAGTTGCATTTCTCTACCAGGAGTGGCAGAGGAGAAAGCGGCTTGCAATAAAGAGGAAATTTATGAAAAATAAGGTTTTTTAAAAACAAACAAACAAACAAACACAAAGACATGTTCTATTGCACCCCATGAACACAAACATGCAAAGAAAAAAGCATTAAACCACCCCTTTAACATTCAAAAAATGTTAGATGAATGTCTAACTAAAATGTTTCAGGAGGGTCTGTCATTTCCTTTTGTTGTTTTGTTGCATCCTATGATCAAATCAAACTCATAACAGGTGCTCTTCACTGATAAGACAGGATTGTTTCTTTGCAATAGTTGAAGTGCTTCTTTTTTAATCGAGAGGGCTACTTTCTTGTATCACTTTAAAGTGGCAGCTAGCTTATTAATTAGGCCTTTCCTCTATTTGCTATAGGACACCCTAATGGTAATTAGGGTCATTTACACAAAGGATTTATCTGAATGAATTTAAGAAACACAGAACATTATCTTTAAACAACAAATCTCTTGACAAAACAACCACAGATACAATAACATCAGCATCATCCAAATGAACAGAGCACATGTTGGAAATAACAAGCAAAATGTGCACTCTACATCAAAGTGTAAGAGGTCATTCATTCTGGGAATATCCATATCATTATATTGAATGACAAGGCCAATCTAACTGCAGAATCACAGTGAAGATAAATGAGCTCAACATGACACCTAATGAATAGCATCATTAGTAACATGCAGTTTATGTTCATAATCCAGAAACACTGATCTAAGAAAGGACACATCTTTAAACCTAAAACCATATTCTGGACAAATGTGGGACAAATTGTTTTTAAAAATACTTCTCTTGATCTGAGCAGTACAAGACTTGCCTCCTGAACACACACAATTTTTTTTTACTCAATTCTATAATGTTAAGTGGGTGAAAAAACAACTCCTTAATCTTGTATTTGGGTCAAAAATGGGCACCCATAGAAATGAATGGGAAAAACTGTAATTTAGAGCATTCTAAGAATAAGCCAAAATAAGACACCAGGTGACAGCAAAGTCACTTCATCTTTAGGTTTTAGCTCTAAGAACTTATTGGAATGATATTTTAATGTAGTTAAAAAATAAAACTACATAGTAATAGAAATAATTTACATAGAAAATATGGTACTTTTTGAAGTAAATAAATTCAAAAATACCCCAAAATAAAAATAAACACCATAAATGGATAGACAAAACTTTATAAAAGACAGTGAAATAACATTTATAATAAATAAAAATTAGGATCACACCTGAGTCCTCTGTGCCCACATTTGTCCACAATTACAGGATTAAGGGCTAGTGAAGACGGTTTGAGGGCTACAAGAATGTAAACATTCTCCGGCAGTTCAAGGCATGTGGTAGCTTCAGTATATTCTTGTATATAGAAAGGGTTTAAACTGTTAAAACTGTTAAAGTTGCCTTGATTCTGGCTATATTCCTGCTCATCGTGCCCCTGGAATGGTGTGCCTTGTTTTCTAAAAAGTGGGATCCTGCCTCTATACAGTGAAGATACTGGCGCCTTTCTGAGATTTCAGCTGCTCAATTACGATCCTCATGAGTTTTTGTGCTTTTAAACTCTGCCAGCATGTCATGGTGGAAATGTGAAGGGCACTTCTTCTCCTGGAAGGACTCCAAAGCCCTCTTCAAATCTGAAAACCCAGAGCAACTGAGTGCATCTTTATTAGCGCCAATGTTTTGCCTTCCGACATGAAAAACAAAACGTGCAGTTTCTGGTTACAGAGTGCTCTAGCTATTTAAATTGTTCAAACCATGTCTTGTTAAATGCTCTTTCTGCTCCAAACTGAGGAAGATGAGCCTGCTTTGGGCCACTTTCCAGAGTCCCTAGATCACTAACTGCAGTTAATGCACCGGCTGGCCCTCGCTGTGATGCCTGTCCTTCCTCTTCAGTAGCTAACTCATCTGTGTGACAAAATAATCCCTCAAACAAAGTAAAATCAAATTAAACATTAACTAGCGAGTAGTGACGGGTGGATGAAGCATTCTGAAGCTTTGGGGCTTTTGTTTCTGTTCATGTCAAACATTTTTGGGGACTTCTAAAATCGGTAAACAGTGGTTTTTAGTGGTATAAAGCCTTTATTTAAAATAGTAATATTCTGAATTTTTGTCTACTTAATCTGCAGCTACTTATGGGTGTTGTCATTAACGTTATTTTATTTGCATTTTTTAAATTAATTTAATTTCATCCCTTTTTATTTTGTTAATGCTCAATGTCCTGAAGTGTAATGGGGTGGGGGATTAGAAGTCATCATGCAAGTTTTCTTCTTATTGTACAAAATATTGTCAACTTTTTTCAAAATAAATACAAATATTAAATTGCAAAAAAATAAATAAAATAGAAATATTTTGTAACAGTATACACTACCGTTCAAAAGTTTGGGGTTAATTCTTTCTTTTTTTAATGATGTGTTAAGTGATAGTAACGACTTGTATTGTTTTGAATTTCTATTTTGAATAAAAGCTGCTCTTTTTAACTTTGTATTCATCCTGAAAATATCAGTTTAAAAAAAAAATTCCAACTGATCATAACCAAGTATCAAATTATCATATTAGAACGATTTCTGAAGGATCATGTGATACTAAAGACTGGATTAATTATGCTGATATAAATTATATTAAAATAGAAAACCATAACATTATTTCAAAATATTACTGTTTCTGTATATTATTATTTAATTTTAGAACAGCATTTATTTAAAATAGAAATAATAAAAAAATTATTAGTTTTAAAAAAAGAACATTTCGAACTGATCTATACCCAAGTATCAAATGATCATATTAGAACGATTTCTGAAGGACTATGCGATACTGAAGACTGGATTAATAATGCTGAAATAAATGATATTTTAAATTATATTAAAATAGAGAATGATAATTTTAAATTGTAATATTATTTCAAAATATTACGGTTGTTTCTGTATTTTTGATCAAATAAATTCAAGCTTCTTTCAAAAATATTAAAAATAATAATGTGTTCAAACTTTTGATCGGTATTATATGTTTATATAGCACTGTGGTCTTCAACATTTAGTTCCTCCACATCGAGGAATTACAATAAAACAGATTCAAACCTTTGTATCTCCTCTCATTTTTTGTCCAGGCCGCCTCACCAGCACCTTGATGGGGCATTAGCCAATGGGGAATGTCTTTCGTCTCCCTTGGTGTGAATCACATTAATATTCATGAGCATCAACACGCCCACTCATACAGCAGTTCTAACACAAACCTAAATCGTTATATTGTTGTTTGTGAAAGAACATAATTTAGAAAATTCAAGCCTTTTTCTCCCGGAAAACTCCCTTTATTTGTACGGCCCAAACTCCTTTATGAATAATTGGACCAACATTGCCGTTGTTGTGCAGGATTCCTGTTTTTCCATCACTGCATACATGGGCTGTTGTTTGCATGAACATCCCACAAATGTGAAAAAAAGTGTTGGCTACTAATGTGTGCAGCAGATAATTGGGATTCATACATGAAGTTATATTTTCGACCAACACTTTGTCATCTCAGTCGTCCTCATTATAACACAACTCTGAGTCTTCTTGCTGTATGTCTAAGGCTACTGCTTCTGAATCAAAACAGACCAGCTAATGATCTGGTGTTGATAGCTGTCTCTTCAAGGGTTAGACAGTCCTTAATATATGGCAGACTAAGGCATAAACTTAAGAGAAAACAACTTCTTAAAAAGGAAATTGTTAGTTTTTCCAAAACTTTGAGTAGACAAGAACTAATGCTTTGATCAGACACGGTTTACTTCGCAAGGCTAATACTATAAGATTAATCCCTGCACCTGCTTTATTACATTTTTAATGAATGGTTGAATACAGGGCATGTGTGTTACAGAATATTCATTTTGTGTTCAAGGTTTTAAACAATGATGGAAATTGTTCCTTTTAATCACACATACATTAGTTCATTTATCTTCAAATTGCCAGGAGAAAAATATAAAGAGCTATTTCAACAATAAGGGTTTAACTTACAAATCAAAATTGAATAACAATCAGTGAATGAACAGACAATATCTAAACAAACAGGAAAACAAAACAATTCTAGATAAAAATAAAACAAAGACTTTTTACTTCAGTTGTTTCACTTGTTAATCTAAACTGTTTCAAATAATAATAAAATAATAATAATAATAATACCAAACTAAAAAGTAGATTATGTTAAGAAGGGCCATGGTGGAAATATGGAGACATGTTTTTTTAATTGCACATTACATATTAAATTTAAAATCCTTATAGGGGTGGTTGATTATGATTTCACTTTTCTAACTTTAGTCAGTGTGTAATGTTGCTGTTTTGTGCATTAACTAACATCTGCAAAGTTACAACGCTCAAAGTTCAAAGCAAAGGGAGATATTATAACTAACCAATCAGAAATGTTGTCAACATGTTTTCACTTCTTCTTGAGTCCCTCCATCTTTCTGACTCTGGTTTGAACATAAAAGGCTAAAAGTTTTTAACATTTTCAGTGCATGGATGTGTGTGTTGAGGTAAAAGAACACAAGCTCTTGAAACTCTGTGCTTGTTTGCATTTAAAGGTACAGACACAAAAACAGTGCGTTTTTTGCTCATTTTGTGAAAAGGGCATTATACAGTACCACCCCTTTTATTAATAATAATAATAATGTTGCTATTATTTATTTTTATTTTAGTTTTTGTTACTTTTATCAATTCATCCACTCTTTATGAATATATGGTCATTTAAAATATGGTACTTTTCCATTATAATAGTCTAATCACTGTTGGACCAGCTGTAATTTCCCACACAGGGGATTTCAGTGTTGTACTGGGAGAAACAAATTCAGTTTTATGTTGTATGGTTCAATGATTCCCACTAATTCCAGCACATACAGTGGATAGCTGTGGCGGATCAAATTCAATTATTTTAAATTGGAAGATTTAGTATTCAAGCCTTCCTGATATAACACTGTCAATGAGAAACATATGTGTTTGTGGTTTTCGATATTGATATATAAGGCTATTCAAGCAGGCAGTATCTTTGTTAACAGACTATGTTCAAATGCTCCAATAAATCTCACATTAGCTGCACAAATCTTGATTGTTACCAACCGTCTTGGCAAAGCAATTAAAAACGTTGCCATTGGTAACGGCTGCATGTGAGAGACCTGTGGGCGGGCAGAAGATGTTGGTGGCATGAGCGTTAGACCCCTGAGATGGTGCTCAACAGAGGACAGCAGAGCAGGTCGGCACTCTTGATGGATCGCTTCTAATTAATCTGCTTTTTAAAGAGTGGACGGCAATATTCACTGTATAAACTAAATGAAAACAAAAACCCAGTAGCATTGCAATGGTTAACAGTTCTCACTTTGTCGGAACAATCAGTCGTTTATGGATCACCAACCTGTAAACGTTACGTAAAGTAACCCTCATAAGAAGGGAACGGTCACGTTTTGTCGGATGAAGACGGACAATGGGTTTTGCTCAAGAGAGCCCATCAACTTGGGGCAAAGAAATGCAATGAGTCTGTGGAATTCACATGACGCACCTCATGGGTATAAAAGGAGGAAACCGGCAATATGCAGATATGTTTATGTTACACTCTTAGAAAAAGGGTTCATTGGGGTTCTATATATGAAGCATTGGGTTCTTTAATCAACTCCAAACTTTAATGTTGAAAAATGTTCTATAATGACAAGAAGAACCCTTTTGGCACAAAAGTTCTTTATAGGCTATTATTCATTCATATATTACATTATTCTGCAGCATTTTGTAGTTGTAATTAAAGTATTGTTTATTAAACTGTTGTAGTAACTTAATATCACATTTTAATCAAGCTGATTTTTGGAGGATAAAAACTGAAATGTCACTCTTCGTGTGATATTGATTAATTAAAATGTTTAACCCCCATATCTTGAATTTTGTGATCATTCACATGCATTACATTTTATGGGTTCCAAATATGTAGCGCTTTAGAACCTTTTAAGGTTCTATATAGAACCTTTTCTTCTAAGAGTGTATGACCAGTCTTAAACTTTCCCAATTGTGCTCTTGAGATGTTTTAGTCCCAAGGGAAAAATATATCCATTTAAAACGTCCATTCTGTCCTTTGGGTCGGGGGCACGCACGGGGCTGGCGGATCAGCGTCTGGCCAAGGACAGAATGCACGTTTAAATAGTTTTGAACTAGCTGAGTTAGATTCACACACACACACACAAAAATCTTACAAATAAAATATCCATGGTTCTTGAATTTCTCCAAGAAACGCACTTATTCTGTGATGGACCGGCCAAGGAGACAGTCAAACCATTCAAAACTAAACTCATATTTCCTGCAGATATTTGGACAAGTAGAATTGTACAATATCTGTTAAAGCTCTGTTGAATTACAATTACCTCT
This sequence comes from Hybognathus amarus, assembly GCA_030378365.1. Lineage (NCBI taxonomy): Eukaryota > Metazoa > Chordata > Actinopteri > Cypriniformes > Leuciscidae > Hybognathus > Hybognathus amarus. The sequence continues at coordinate 89,662 of JAQIUQ010004566.1, forward strand.
GTCTATTACATATAACACTCTAGTTGTCCAGCCACAACATATTAAATATATTAACACTGTCCACTACTATTTCAAATGTCATTGCTTTTTTTGATGCTTCAAATGCATTCAATGCATGTAGGCTAAACATATGAGCACATTACAGTCATTGTGCACCTCCATCACAGGGTTTACAGCAGCATCATATGGGAGTAATACTAGTGTAAACTAAACTAAAAAAGGTCACTAATAACTTCCCATATGAAGCCTCTCTGAAGAACAACACAGGTTATTTTGAGTTTAAGGCAGATCAGTCAATCACCCAGCATCCATTTGTGACTAGTAGCAACTGAAGAAACCATTCCCCATACTGCTCCTGTTTCCCTTTTCCATTCACTTGTTTCCACTTCTTTGTTTCTCATTATGAACCCAGTTTATGCGGCAAGGCGAAGACTTAATAGATAGTGTGCTACTTCAAAGCACTCCACCTGAAAGGCCATCATTCACCGGCACTGAATTAGTATTAGCAGGAGAGCTTGCACCATTATGCAACACGCTCCTCCCCATGCAAACAGAGGAGTTAATGGAGCTCTTCAGCACGGCACAAATCATTTGCCAGAACGGCACTGGACGCAAGATAAAGGAAAATATAACTAATAGTGATGTCAAAATGATTAGCCTGAAACATGGGTATTAAATGCTTTGATACATGTGTTTTATTACTGCTAAGCTGTATTATATATATATATATATATATATATATATATATATATATATATATATATATATATATATATATATATATATATATATATAATAAATCAGCTAGATATTTTTTTAGGAACTAAATGAGCCTACAACCATCTAAAAGCGCTGCATGAATCAGATACTTTGTGTCCAAACAAGAACAAAAGAAGCTTATTTGTCTATTCATTATCAACAGGTTACTGCAGTGGACTCATCTCGCCTTCACAAAATACAAAATGCTAATAACAAAACACTGCAGCCAGGCGTCTAACCAATACCAGGAAAACTGTACAGCATCACACTGACTTCCAATGTCAATTCTAATCAAGTACTTTTATATGTATATGTAAGAGATAATCCATTACATGTTTTAATGCACAATGTAAAGAGAAAGAACCACAGAGTTGCTACCTTGTTGCTGATTAATGTAAAAACAGTGACATAAATACCTCTTATTATATGAGAAACATAATTTGCGATACAATACCAAAGCTATTATTTAACCCTCTGGGTCCTGGAGATGTTCTGACATGCGCATTTTCATGGCTAAAGTCTGATTCCACTGTATTCAGCACAAACTCTGCTACAATAATATGTCAGCAGCATGTATGGGGGCTTGAGATAAGGGGCATTTATATAAAGGGGCATTATATAGGGGCATTTATATAAGAAACTTTGTTTATGAAAGTTTAAATAATTCCATTCTGAAATTGTCTTACCAAACCAGAAGATTCCTTTCAGAATGTTTGAGGACAAAAATATCGGTTTATTTTCACTCTGGTGGACTACAATACAGAAATAAACAAATATAGAATCAAGCGGGAAACATTGTTTTTCATGGATAGATGGATATTTTGATTATATATTGAACTCAAAAGGCAAAATAATCATTTCCTCTCAACACATTTGTTTTCTATCAAAGTGCAACTTTGATATGAAATTGAAAAGCTGTTATTCAAATCAGACGCAAGTCAGGCGAGTAGCTAATAATAACAGAACAAAAATAAGAATGTGTTGGACACACACTGCACAGTAAGATGTAAGAAGCAATTTTGGTCCCATCTTTGTGTGATGTACAAACTCTGTGGCATGTGGAATGGACGTGCAGCGAGGGCAAAGACAGGAAGGAGGACAATTGGTGCACTCACCCCAGAAACACACAAACACAATTACACAGCAAGTCGACTCGTTCCGGTTTGTTGTGTCTGTTGAGATTAACAAATGTGCCTGTGTGAGTCGGTCCTTTCTGTCCCACTGATCTAGAAACTCGTCCCCGTTCTGTCCTTTTTTCAACACCTCAGGAATCAGATGCTAGTCGTAGTCTTCCGAGTTGCTTTAATAATAGTAGTACGTTTAATAACAGTCGCAAACAGACTTTTACGATAGACTCAACAGTTCTGTTTTTGCAGTTCCTGCCTCTGTTGTTTTCGCTTGCAGATTGCTGTGCAGGCTTGCAATAATTTTGACCACATTTGTGCGCAAAAATCGCGCCAAAAGTGTAAGCGCGGAAAATTGAAAGTCTGAAGAGTACAGATCTTATTTATTTTGCGTTAGCGTGAAGCTGCAGCTTCAAAATACATGAATTACACTTACGAATAACAGTTCAATGCTGCACGTAATTTTTCTTACACTTGAAGGGTGATTTACACCTTTACAAATCTTCCTTTGCGCATGCAAATTTTATTTTATGTGCTCTTTCTGCGCATGCAATTATTTTAGGCATTATTTTACCTTCATAGTCTTCTTTTTATGGAATTTTATTGGTGGTTGGCTCAAAACGAAATGATGCATTGCTGCCATCAACCGGTATGGAGAGTGGATCTAAACGACTATATTTTAATTCCAAACGAAAACAAAACCAAATCAACAAAATAAATAAATAAGACTCAGATTCTCTCAATTATACTGATTACGTCTAAGATAATGAAAGACGATTCCATAGCTCCAAGAATTTCTATTAAATCAAAATGTATTCTTTCCATTCTAAAGTTTTGGATAATTTCCTTCCTTTCTCCCTCATGTTTCTTTCAGTGTACCATGACACAGAGACACCCCTTTAAATATAAAATCAGCATGGAAATGACCTTTTTTTTCTAAATTATGACAGTTTTTGATATATAATACTTTTAACATTATAAGCACCTCAGCAAATATACTAAAAAATGCAATTCATGACGTAATGCTGCATCTGTTAACACCCATTTATTACAGTATGGCTCTGTAAAGGGTTTGTGCTGAAGTCTTTGCTGCAGATTTCAGACGATCAGACATACTGTGAGATGAATCATAGCCTGTGGTTATGCTGTAGAATACAGAGAGAAATATTACTTATGGCATGTGAGAAATGGCCTGAGAGCCTGTAAAATATCACATTCTTCAGTAGATGGAAATTCGAGTTCTGGCGGAGCAGCAGATCCTCATTTTGCTGCAGTGTGTTTACCTTTATGGAGTTATATAATGTTTACTCCAATCTCTTATCTTATATAAGTAGCCTAAAAAGGTCATTATCAGTCTAAAGGCTATGTCAATTGTCACAAATATCAGATACAATTGTCTTTTCCTCAAACAATGCTATGAAATGGCTTCAGAGAACTCTTTTTGTGTGCCAAGAAAAAGTCTAATCGGATTAATTTGGAACACTTAAGTACATAAAATAATTGTCCCAAACAGTCCAAATGTACACGTGACCACAGATTTGCTTAAGCATGTGTGTTTAAAGATTTATTAATCAAACTCCCAGGTGTAAGACTGCCTCTGTGCTTTATATGGATTACTTGACAAGCTGAACTCCTGAGACTGGATTGAGAAAATGAAAACACATTACTGAGGGACAATCTCACCAGTCCAGCATATTTTAATGAGTCTCACATCAGCATCAGTGACACTGTGGATTTCCCACAGGATCAGGAAGTCTTCGGAGACTCAGAAACGACTGCTTCATTGCCTCTGCAGATCTCATTTGCTACAGTATGCAGTTTCTAGGGTGTTATGGGTGATAAAAAGTTGGTTGCTTACTAAAAAAAAAAAAAAAAACGAAGCTAAGTGGATTTTTCCCCAATCATTTTACAACCCAAAGTTGATTGTCTTCTTATATCATGGTTACAACAACATCTCTGGTATTTTGTCTCTTCAGGTTTTTGTCTTTAAAACGCTCTTGTGTCCTAACAGCGAATATGTATGTTTAACCCTAAAACTGTATTCTGGACAAATGTGGGCAAAATAGTTTTGATTTATTTTTAAAAATACTTCCCTTGATCTGAGCGGTACAAGACTTGGCTACTTTTCCTAAGTTTGGGTAAATGAAGAAACTTTCCCATTATATCTACAGTCAAATCAAGTTAAGGTTTTCTGAGTGTTTATGGATGTTGTCAGACCGTTGGAAACGAAACCAAAAAAGGCAACGCCCACCTCCATCTCTAAAATAAGACCACAGACGCACCGATTCTATAAACCTAATTGTCTGTCATCCGGGAATATGAAATCAAACTTTTCTATTTCCTTTTATCACATATTTATTTTCTCCTTTATCTTTTCTATGCTCTCTTGCAATCTGACTTTGCCTCTGTATTTGACACTAGAAATGAATCAGATGACAGTCAAGCACTCTCTGCAGGGTGAAGATTTATACCGTTTACCAGTGGAGTAATGAAAAGTAGAAAAGGAACATCAATGAGCCTTTTTTAAAGTCATAGCTCTCAGATGATCTTTAAATAGTAAAGCTCATGGATCAGCAGCAGTACCACGGATGTGATGCTCATTTACTCATGAAAGGTGAGGATATTTTTCTATGAAGTGTTATGATATAATATAACTAACCTGTAAAACCCCTAACATTCATTTGCGGTGTTGAAAATATTTCAATCTTTCTCTTTCTGTCCTTAAACTAAACTGTCATCTTTAAAGGGATAGTTCAAACTAAAATTTAATTTCTATCATTTTTTATGATAAATCTGCATTTCTTTCTTCTGCAAAACACAAAAAAAGATATTTTGCTGAATGTTGCAAACCGTTGACATTTATTTGTACGAAAACATTTCTCAAACATGTTATATTATATGTTTCACAGAAGATAGTAAGTCATAAAGGGTTGATATGAAGGTGAATAAGGTGCTGTATTTTAATGATGCCATAAACACACAAGATGTATGCCGGTTAGAAATGTATGGCAAACCGTTTTAGTTAGACTACTCATAATTTCAGTCAAAATCCCAAATCCAGATATCTATTCTGAAATTTTGCATTATGACTAGCTATAATCACGTAGATATTTTAGTCAAAACTAAATTATGACTTGAGCCAGATGTATTCAATGCTACAAAACAAACTTAAACAAGTGACTTTAACTGTGTAAGACAGATAAAGTGACAGAGACAGTGTATGAAGCTGAAAAGGTGTTCGGAGAGCAGTGGAAAGAGATTTAAAATTCATGACAAGAAAACTTTAAAATGTCAAGATAGGTGGGCCGTTCATAAACATATCAATAAGGGAGCCACAATGCTCTCCCTCTTCGCCAAGCTTATTAATTAACATTTCAAAAGCTTTCAAGTGCAGATAAAAAGAGATTAAACTGAGACGAAACCACAGCCGACAGACACGACTGTTGATACTTCACGCTTTAAACAAGATGCTACAAGAATCAAAATAAAAATGGCGGTTGGTTGATCATAATTGCACAACTGCAGAACACACAGCGGGTGAAATAAGCATTCAACACGTCACCATTTTTCTCAGAAAACATGACATTTTCACCAGATGTTGGTTACAACCCAAGTAATCCATACATACAAAGAAGTTCAGAAATAAAGTTATATGTAACAATGTGAAATGACAGGGAAAAAGTATTGAACACATGAAGAAAGCCATGGAAAACCAAGACAACAGCTGAAAACTATCAGCAATAAAAAAGCAATCCAAACCCATGTCAGTACAAATTAATATCAGCTGGTTCAGTCTCAACTGATGGCCAACAACAAGTACACACTGCCAAGATGTCACACAAGACACATCCAAAGACCTTTAAAACCAATCAGAGTGCTGAAGAAGATGACGTATGCTAGAGCGACATTCGTCACTTATAGACCTTATGCACCAGAGAAACGAGCGTCATCTGTAGAATATTGTCTTTAAACTTCCGTGTTTCGCGGTTGCTCTGTATATTTCTATTGAGTAAGTAGCTGGTGAAGTGGATTTACTTATTGTAGAGTTAACAAAAGTTATCACGAGCCTTGTAATGCTTTTTATAAGCATTGTAAAGCAGATGTCTTAACAAATATCGACTGGGAGTTCATTCATACCTATGCAAGATCACTGAAAATAATCTGATCACTCGGAAGTCAAAAGACAACGAGCGCAACGCTGAAAATGGGCGGGGCTACATAAGGTCTATAAAGAGGCTAAGTCCCTTCCCCTTCCAGTCAACCACCATGTGACCTTATTTCGGATTCGGAAAAATGTGTGTTTTGTTCCAGACTGCACACACACGAGCAGTGGATCTCGCTCGTTGTTTGCCTCCAGGGAGATGTAGTTCATTGAGTGACTTTCACATCAAACTTAATGCTACTCTTCTGCTTTGACAAACTGCAACTTTCATAATAATCTTTTAAATTGACAAACATCAAATGTGTAATTCAGTGCACAGCTCAAACGGAATAAAAAGATAAGTTGTCTCTCACCATTGACTACCACACATATTGTTTCTGAAATAAGGTCCCATGAGCCGGAAGCGAAGGGGCGGGACTTTAAAAATACACAAGATGAAATCAAACTATAAACTCACCGTTGCTGCAAACTTGACGTTTCTCAGGCCAGGATTACCGTTGAAAACAGCAGAAACCATTGCTGCGTTCCAGTCCAAAATTGCCATGCCCTTCACTCGCTAACTTCCCTCCGTCTGATTCACTCGGATGTACGTCATTGCTTACGTACACGAGTGTCCACTACTGGCGGAAACCGCAATGAGCTGAACTGGAACGTCCTAAGCCCTTGATAACTTCGGGTCAACTATGAGTTGATTTATTATTTACTTTTTTTCCCTTTTACGAATTCGAACGCACCGAATGCGTCATTTTACCGCGCACCTTCGCGCTTCGTCGGTAAAGGTGCACAGACCTCTCCGAATCATCTCCAACAGTAGCACCACTAACTCCACCTCTATACTGAGCTATACTGCCATCTACAGGACCCAAATAAATAGTGCAAACGTCTGTATTGCCCATTATATGCTGTTACTTTAGCTTCCTCAAACACAGTCCAGACATGCAGGTTCAGGTGGATTGAACGGACTGACATCCATCCATCCATCGTTACTTTAGCTCACTTCCATATAACAAAAATGGTATTACCATAGGTATAATACCAAAGACTAAAAATCATTTACACTTTGCCATCTGTACCTTGATAGTGAATGACTCTCATAGAACAGAATTACAATGGAATGTTCCAAAACCTGTGATATGACATAAAGAGGAAGGGAAATCTGACAGGTTTGTTGGTGTTAGTGGATATGATCCAACACTGATATGATCCATGCATGGGATGTCGTATGTAAAATAATAATACAAACAAAATAAATGAAGCAAATGATACTCACAGTTTAGGTTTTTAATTAATGGTGAAGTGAATGTACTTGAAAGACCTTTTTAAAATACCTTTACATTAAAAAAAATAACAATACAGCTGTTCTGTATCAGATTATTATATCACTTAACCTGTAGCCATACTGTTTGCACCTTATAAAAACAGGATAGTGTAATACTATAATTACAATTTAAACAAATGTCTGATGTCAGGAAGAGCGAGATATACAATTTAATCAATCTACAGCATGTCTCTATACAGTGCACAGGCCCTCTCGGTGGCCTACAAAACAAGTGTACCACAACACCAGCAGGGACATGGAAAATCATCCATTTTTATGTACCAGTCAAAAATGCACCAAGATTTTTCACAATGACTCCATGATGTAACATCAACCATTTTGCTTTAAATTGTTCATGAACTATATCATCATCTACAGCTGAATCTTGTCATATTTCACCCCAATACAATAAAAAAAATAAGAATAATAATGCTTTGCCTAAAGAAAATTAAGCTTAAGAACATTAACATTTTTGGCATTGTGAAAAAAAAAAAAAATCAGTAATATGAAAATAAATTTTATTTCCATTATGGAAGTGTGATAAAAAGTTTTAATGCATGCTAATATGAAAAAAAATATTGAATTACAGTATTGCATTGTAATAAAATAAAAATATATATATTGTAGTAACAAGAATTACCATTGAGAAATGTGCATGGACAAAAAAAAATAGAAAGTTACAACACATTATAATGAGAATATTTTGGGGGAAACATGCTTAAATGTCATGAAAATCACATCACAATGCTAAAAATCTTAATGGTTTCGAGGCTTATTTTTCTTCATGCCAAAAATGTATTTTTCTTATGATTCTGGGGTAAAATATTTGCAAGTTTTTGTGTGATTACACATGAAATATCTAAAGTGAAGTGCTGTGTTGTTAAAATAATATTTCTAGGTGGTTTAATCTGTGTGAAAAAGTAAAAAATAATGGTAATTTACAGTAAAATGCACATTGAAAGTGACCCCGTGTGCTGACGTCCTGAGAATGTCAAAGATGAGCTTTCAGATCAACACACACACACACACACACACTGGTGTGTGTTCAGGGTGAGAACAGTGTTATATGCAGACTTTCTTCTGTATTACTCTACGGTCAGGCTAAAAAAGTAATTCTGTACCAGTGTTAAGGCATGAGTGAAACAGCATTTATAAACACACACACACACAGTCTCTCACAATCACTCGCCACTAAAAATGTTTATCACCAGTGTCATAATTTCCATAAAAGTATTATTGTTTGAGTACACACACCTATTCTTGATCACAGAAATGTGCGTACCATAAAGAATATTAAAACACCCCCAATTCACACAGTTCTGTGTCCTCTTTTCCCTGAAATACTCCAACAAAGTGTTCCGGCCAAGGAATCATGGGAACTCTACCGAGAGCTGGCACTTCAAACCTGCTGCCCGAAAGTGTACCAGCGTCCTGCACACACACACCCACATCACTTCCTCCTCCTTTTCACTCTGGAGAACTGAACAGCTGGCCTGAACACTCATCGGTATTCACTGGAGGATCATGGGAAAGATGGAGGCTTTTAGCTGCAGTTATAGGGGCAGCTTTTCATCGGTCTAGGGTTTCCTCTTTTGCGATGCAGATTATGGCCGATGAAACCTGCAAACCGAATTGAAAGAAGAAATTACATTTTTGCGATGCACATTCAGTCCATGTGATGGTTACAGACAATAATCATATGATCACATGCAGATTATTTTAATTATAGCCTTTATAAAAAGGAAGCCTGGGAATAAAACAGTGGCCGCCCCGTAAACTATTTCTTTTAGTTCTTTCTATACAACCATTTAAAAGTTTGGGGTCAGTGTGAAAAAAAAAAAGATAATAATAATAAAAAATATTTATATATATATATATATATATATATATATATATATATATATATATATATATATATATATATTTTTTTTTTTTTATTATTATTATCTTTTTTTAATATATATATATATATATATATATATATTTTTTTAAATAATTTTTTTAGTAGCTCCGTCAGTATCTGAGATGAGCAAAAATGAAATAAATTGATCAGAAATAACAGTAAATGCATTAATAATGTTACAAAAGATTTCCATTTTTTAAATAAATGATGTTCTTTTGAACTCTCTATTATCTATTATTCTATCAGAGAATCCTGAAAAAAAGTATCACGAAAGTATCCACAAAATTATTAAGCAGCACAACTGATGTCAAGAAAAATAACAATGAAAATGTTGCTTAAGCAGTATGTTCAAATGATTTCTGAATGATCATGTGGCACCAAGAGTATATTAAAATATATGTGGCGAGCAGGACAAGGTCAAGGGTCATGGGAAAGAGGCACAAGGCCGGACTCATGACTGATAATGAGCGACACATCGAATCTCTCACAGAGGAGCAGAAGCATAAAAGGATTAATCGTAGAATTCAGAAATTATTTTATTTATCAGGAAGATCCCATGTGGATATTCCGAATTAAATGTATATAAGATCCAGGAAGTAATATAGGCATAATATGCAAATTAGAAAAGTGTCAGACCTGGTGTATATCCTGCTTTCCTGATGAACTTCCATTTCTGAGCTCTTAAACTCGTTCAACTCTTTTCTAATGGCCGCCTAGAGGAGAACAGAGAACACGAGAGTAAAGAGAAAGAACAACCAGAGTATCAGTGGATGTGTGGAGTTACAGAACTACATCTTAATGATGATGTAATGTGGACAATTCAACAGTCTTGCTTTATTAGACTGCAGATATTTTCAATTATGTGCAATTGTTTTATGTAACTACAATTTACATAAGTCCAAACTGGAATGATCTTATGTCGATCACCACTAGTGGGCAGACGAGAACCAGTGATTGGTTCAGACCTTGTCAGCAGGTGTGAGTTTGGTCCAGGGTTTGTCCGCTCGCCGGTCATAGTCTTGAGCATGAGTGCACTCCACGTACTCATGAAAGCGCAGGATCTTTCTGGCCTGGAGCTCAGCTACCGTGGGCCTCTGTGACAACTACAGATGGACAAACATTTACTTTCACATCATACAAGATTATGCACGTCACAGAGGTCAGATAAATCCCATCACATAGAGACTCTTTCACCTAGATATCATCAGATAGAGACTGTCTGTTCCACAAACTAGGATATACAAAAACTTAAAAGAGTAGTTCACTTTTAAAAAAAAAACTTTTGCTGATAATTTACTCACCCCCATGTCATCCAAGATGTCCATGTCTTTCTTTCTTCAGGTGAAAGGAAATGAAGGTTTTTGATGAAAACATTCCAGGATTTTCTCCATATAATGGACTTCAATGGGAACCAAACGGTTCAAGGTCCAAATGAGAGTTTCAGCTGCAAACTGTTCAAAGGACTTTAAACGACACCAGATGATGAATAAGGGTCTTATCAAGCGAAACGATCGCTCATTTAATAAATTAAAAAAAAAGTTTACATTTTATAAGTTCAAATGGTCGCCTTGCTCTGTTCTGTGATGCTCGTTCATGACTCTCCTGTTCGAACTTTCAAAATGAACAAATCTTTTTTCGAGTCATGACTCGAAGGGTCCTTGATAAGACCCTTATTCATCAGTCTGGAATCGTTTAAAGCTGCACTGAAACTCTCATTTGGACCTTGAACCATTTGGTCCCCATTGAAGTCCATTATATGGAGAAAATCCTGGAATGTTTTCATCAAAAACCTAAATTTCTTTTCAACTGAATAAGAGAAGACGTGGACATCTTGGATGACATGAGGTGAGTAAATTATCAGCAAAAGTTTTTTTAAAAGTGAACTACTCCTTTAAGCGTTTACTGGTTTTCAAGGCAAACTTAGTCAAGTAATGAATGTGCCTTCAAACCTTTCTGGTCAGCCTGCGCTTGATTTCGCTCCTTTCCGCCCGTCGGTCCGCTTCGATTCTTGGCTGAGACAGAAGAACATGCAGATATTGAGAAAACAACACAAATACTACGGAGGACTAGAAGACGAGGGGTGTAACTGACCTAGTAGGATATTTCTCTGCTCAAGTTCTTGTGCGGAGGGTCTCTGACTCAACCTCCTATGAGAACAAACAAAACACAAAATACACCCAGTGTCAGTGTGGAAAAGACAGAGACCCCATAAACCCCTCTGAACACAGGCAGACCTCGTGAGGGTGGAGCTGATCTTGTTGCGGACCGCTTCCCACTGCTCTTTGTTGTTCCAGGCGATGTTCTCCTGGTCCTCAGACTGCTCTTTCTCCTGCTGACGCTCCAGCTTTAGTGCCAGAGTATCCTTTCGCTTCACACGGCTCGCAAGACCACCTGACAAGATGCACCCATAATCCTCAGTAGGTGTTTCACAAACTTGTGTGAACAAAGTTGTAACATTCATGATCTAACACAAAGATGATTAAAAACGCTCTAAGATAAGAAATCTGTTAGCTAGAAAAGAGATTACACCATTACTCCATCACATTTACTTTTATGCCTTTTAATTAGGGCTGTCAAATGATTAATCACGATTGATCGCATCCAAAATAAAAGTTTGTGTTTACATAATATATGTGGGTGCACTGTGTATAATTATTTTGTATATATAAATACAACACACACACACACATATATATATTTTAATAATTAAAATTATTTTGTATATATAAATAATTCATGTATATACTGTATACAGATGTATATATAATTTATATTATATATAAATATAAATAGTTTATATATAAATATTTTTTATAAATATACCTGCATGTGTGTGTGTATTTATATATACAAAATAATTATACACAGTGCACCCACATATATAACTTTTATTTTGGATGCAATTAATCGTTTGACAGCCCTACTTTTAATCATGTTAAATGTGTTCATGAGGATCAATATAGTCAGAATCACTTTCAGAATTTTTTTTTTTTTGTCAATCAGAATCCATTCTGCTTTAAAGATTTTAAGGTTCGGGCATTTAAAGTTAGTTATTGTTTTAGTTATTTACAGCTTAAGAACTTTTTTTTATGATTATCAATGTTAAAAACAGCTGCTTTAAACTTTTGTGGAAACGTGAATAAAATTTTTTGTATTCTTTAATGAATAGAAAGTTCAAAAGAACATCTATTTGACATATACATCTTTTAACATTATGAATGTCTTTACTGTATCTTTTAATCAATTTAACGCATCCTTGCTTAATAAAATTGTTAATTTCTTTCAAAAAAATATTACACTGAGCCACCAAATATTACATTGAACACCATATTCAACATGGTTTCATTTTTTAAAGTGCTGACTGTCACAATTTTTTTATGCATATTTTAGTACAACATTCCTAAATCACAATTAGACTAATCAGACAGAATTAAAGCATCCTACTTGTGGGAACATCCTCCTCCTCTTCATCTTCCTCATCATCATCTCTGTAATTAATGGGTCCGTCAGAGTCGCTCTCATCCTCGTCGTCACTGTTTCCAGGGCCTGCGTCCTCAGGAATGACAGTGACCCGAGGGTCTCCCACCAGACCGCGTCGGCTGCGTGGCTCCAGCTCCGGCTGTCGCGTGGGCCGAGGGACTGGACGCAGCTTCTGCAGCTCTTCTTCAATGTCAAAATCATCATCCTCAGGCCTAAACAAATCAAAATCATTAAGACAGTGAACATATGAAACTATCTCTGGCCAAACTACTCGGCGCGTGCAATGATGACGCAGTGAAAGGTGACGATTCTCTCTGACCAATCAGCAGTCGGCATTGTTTTTACATCACATTTTAGTATCGCCTTAGCTCACTTTTGTTTGAATTTTTTAAATGGCAAGACTTAACCCCTTCACTGTCACATGTTAAAATGCACTATTCAAACTGAAATGGTTGTAATTCAAGAACGCTTTTGAATATATACCCATTGTTAGGTTTTGTTTTAAAGAAAATACTCAACAGATTATTGCTGAAGTGAAAACACTTCAAAAAATTAAAGTACAAAAAAGTTATGAAAGTTTAAATTAACCGAAAATCAAATATACTGTACTATATATTTTTTATTTTATATAAAATATATATTTTACAAAATACTTTTTAGTCTAAAATTACTATAAAATCAAAGCCATAAATCTAACCAAGTTATGTTCCAAGTTTGAAGTTGATATCCCATGAGATTTTGTTTAGGCGTAGTACCAAAAGTAGCCACCAGGTGCCATTGAATTCCATTTAATTTAGTTGTATACATTCTGCCTTAACAAATTAATACATTTCTATCCAAATATCAATTCTGTAAAAAAAAAGTGGAACCTTGAGACTCAGACCTTTCTGACAATATGTGTTTTGTCAAGATTAGAAAAGATTTTGATCATACATTATGAAATATAACAGATGCCCAAATCATCGTTTCTTATGGTAACGCAACATTCAATTATAAAAGTTTTCACAGGATGAATTCTGAGTTTAAAAGCTTTCAAATGCTACCTAATTTATGATAACTACTAAAATATGTAATATAATAAAAAAGGTGATAAAAAAATTATATTTTAGAGGATAATTTATATATATTATAATTTTTAGAGGATAATATTCTACTATATTTTTTATTGGAAAAATACTAGATAATATGTTTTATGAACTTTTAGCATTAAAACTTCAATTATTTAAATTATTAAAAATTGGTGCATTGACTTTTTGTGACAAAGGTCAGACCTCCTGTTATGATGCAAATTTTTTGAGGTGCACTCTTGTCATAAATTCATCAATTACTCTTCCTACATAATTTGTAACACAAAACAGGGGTAGAATCTATTTAGAAGTCTTAGACCTTTCCAACGATATATAATTTGTCATAATTAGACAAAGTTTTAATAGAAATATAGTGAAGTAAAGTCAGGTGTCCCGGTACCAGGACGGTGACAGTTAAGGGGTTAAAAACTCATACAAATTATACAATTTTGTGACAACTGTCCCAAAACTATCCCAGTTTTGATTCCTATTGTTGAGCCTGAGCATTTCTTTCTGGGGTGTAAAAAGTTTTTAAATCTGTTACAAATCGTACAAGGGCAGAGAACATTGTGTTCTGAGATAAACTGATATGCACACTCACAGTCGCAGAGGTTCGATAGTGACAGGAAGTGAGTATCTTCCCCTCCTGGAGCCTCAGCGAGAAACTCTGGAGGTGACTCAAAGAGAAGCGAGTGAGCTCGCTGGGATCCTTCCGGGTTGGGCTGGACCGGGCCCGGACTGTTCAAGGCTCTCTGGATGCGTATGTGCAGAGGTAAGGGCAGCTGGGTGGGCGGGTCTGTGGTGGGGCTGGGCGGGTCCACGCGGGGCACTTCAGGAGGAGGGTGGGAGCGAGGAGGGGACGGTGGAATATGGGGTCGGCGGAGGAGACACTGCTTCAGAGTTTGAGCTTCTGCTGACATCTGATTGGGCAGGAGGAGGGGCAGACACAGGGGCGGAGGACGGGCCTGGGGGTGGAGCCTCAGGCTGATTGGCGGATGAGTCGTCCGAGTGGCGTTTGGTCACAGGAGTGATCCTCTTTGGGGGAATGGGAGGAGATCGCTTGACTGGGACTTGAGAGGGATCCACTGAAGAAAAAAGTAAAATCAAAATTAAATTTACAGAGAAAAGTTTGTACAGAATTGCCAAGATAGGATTTTATCAGCCAAGTTATTAATTTGCATGCCATGGAATTATTCAAACAGGTATTAGTTCAGGATGGGAAGCGATTTAATATTCTACGATTCTTAATATTCTGGGAGCTTGTTTGATAATAAGATCTGAAACATTCCACTTTGGGAAAACACAAGACTTCCAGCTAGCATGACTTTGCATTAATGACTGCTACATTCTGAATGCTTACACAGGGGACGTTACAGTAACAGAGTAAAGATAACAATACCTATAAAGTTTTAATAATCATGCAAATTTATGATAAAAGGAAAGTCCACACACTAGCTACAATGATAATGACAAAGGGTTATTGTCTGAAATTTTTTCAGCTGATAAATGAATGTTATAGTGGTATATAGAAAGCAATATTGGTGTGGAAACGAATAGTTATTGTACTTAAACGGTTGTTAAACATCCTACTTCAGTGGTCAGTTTTCTCAATCAGGCCTTAGTTGCAAACATGAAAATCAAAACGGACCCAACTTAAGATTCGTAATACATGTTCCCGGTTTTGTTGTGCATGATTCATCAATGCGCGTTATTGTAGAGAATAACATCTCAGACATGTAATGCATCTTAAATCCTGAGACAATGCACGTTAAGTTTGCACTTGCAGTTAACATGCTTGCATGCCTAAAAGCAGGCCAGTTCCACAATGCATGTCAAAAACTCAATGTTAGAAACAGCCTCCAAACCTACACCAAAGAACTTGAGTGACACTCAGAGGGTGAAACATTAGTATACAGGTGCATGTTCAGATGTCATCAAATCTGAGCCTGAATTTAATCTTCATTACTGGTTATTGGTCATCTTTAACACTGGTTACAGGTAATGCTCAGGTCTTTTAAATCAGATGAACTGAATTTTCTTAGTGATTTGGAGAAGAAATCAAAAAGATGTTAGAGTATGGGTGTGATGTTAAGCACAACTATGTGAGGTTATTAGGACATGCATGCCAGCTGGTGCAGGATGGGGACACCAGGGCTACCTGGGTGGAGCTGAGCGCCCCTTTGGCTGAGGTAGGTGGGCAGGGACAGATAGACTCCAGACTTGCCCTGCTGTCTCCAGCTTGTCCAATACTGAGGAGGCGGAGCTTTGTAATATCTTTGTAACGTCGACACTTTGGGGTGAATGAAGGGTTTCATTATGTTTAGCATCTCATACAACAATCACAAGCACTGTTGGACACTGGTCTAGTTCAACAGGTTTTCATGCATCTACTAATAAGACCAAATAGAGCTGTATATAATCTAAAATGTTTACTTTCTTACTTTGGACTCTTGCTATTGGTTGAGCCAGATGATTACATGTTCTTTCATAATTTACTTTCCAAGATTTCCAAGATTTTTGTTCATGTTTAAAACACAAATTAAAATAATTTAAATTAAAAAAAAATATTTTTAATTAAACAATTTTAATTAAGAATTTTTCTGCCCCTTATTTGAAAGTCCAAAGTAACCAAATTTGAAAATATGAAATTATAAAAATACGAAATTCCGTTTACCATATTTGAGTGGTCTATGCATGTTCGCTAATCAATGTACATCAAAGCTCAAATGAAATCTGTTTATCATATAAAGCAACCATGTTCACTTCAAACTGATTTTTACAATGTATGTCTGTACTTTTTGAAGCATTGAAATTTTGGTTACTTGGGGTAGAAAAAAGTAAGTTTCATTCAAAATATTTTTTAATTTAAATCATTTTAAGTTGTGTTTTGCACATGAACAAAAATCTTGTCTTGGAAAGTAAATTATGAAAGAACATGTAATCATCTGGCTCAACCAAAAGCAACATTTTAGATTATATACAACTCTGTTTGGTCTTATTAGTGGTCCAGAAGGACACACTTTCAGCTTAAATTGTGTTTGAGTAGGCTTAACACAAATTCAAAGCCTTAAAATTAACTTTACTGAGAACATATTATGATTTAAAAACAAGTTCCAAACTTCCAACAATGAAGCCAGTATAAATACATTTGGGGAAACACTCAATTACTCAGAACGGTCCAGACTACTACTGAGATGGGATTGTCCTGTGTATCTCAGGGGGTCTATAAATGGACCCTGTTGGAGAGGGGTCATGCGTTGTGTTTCTAACATCTCGAGCAGCTGCTGCCTAACTCACGTCACTGGGCCACAGCATGGCTAAAGTTATCTTTCCTCGAAGATACTGGTCCAGCTGTCAGAATAAGGTCTCATCTTTTAAGTCAATCCAAATAAACAGCATATAAATGCAGCAAATTATGGACTCAACTCACTGAATCAAAATTAAATTTAAAGGCAGTTTCTTTAATTCATGATTTGGTTCATGACTCTTAAACAGAAAAAATTAACAGGAAAAAAATACATCTGGAATCCAGGTGTCTAACTGTTCTGTTCTGATGAAGTCTGAGAGCAAAAGTACAGGGAGTTCTCATGTCTGTGAGAGCAGACAAAGCATCAGCTGCTATGGAGGACAAACAGGGACACGTGAGTCATATAGAAACATCACGCACACACGCAGATTGGATTTACTTTGTTTCACACCAAAATCATGTTTTTGTTTGTTTTTCAAAGTATAAAACCTGTGTTACAACAGTGCCTCGGTGTAGCTGAGAAATTTCTCAGAACTGTGGACAGAAGCCAAAGCTCCTGCAGCGCCCAGAGAGAGAGACAGGTGTGTCGAGAGAGCACAAACAGCACAGAGAGACGTGTCTAAACCTGCCCATCTCACTGAACACTCATCTCTCTCTGCTTCAGACGCTAACACACCTGACTCACTGAACACACAGGCCTTCATTCCTTTCCGGCAGCATTGCCACCTTGTCATGGTTGAGAATGCCACTGTTGGTGCCACTGCTGAGAGAAGTGATGAGCTCGAGCAGCTGATACTGCACATACGAGTACTGCCGAACGCACAGGTACAGCCGATCTCGGATCACCAGTACAGAACAGAGAACTGTTTAGACTGAGTGTGTGTGTCATCTTCGTGCCAGTTATTTTACTTTAATTCCAAATTTTAAATTTCCTTATTAAGATGATTATCATGAATCTGTTACTCAAGACATTTTTTTTTCTAGTCATTTATGATTACAGGATAAGGATTTTGAAAAAAGACAAAAATAGAAAACATTTCATATAATTGTATGATGAACTCACAAAAACCTTTTCCGCAGGATAACAATTGTACAAACATTTAAAATCACTATATAAATTCCATCTGATCATGAATATTGCACTAGGCAAATTGAACAGG
Source organism: Hybognathus amarus (assembly GCA_030378365.1). Taxonomy (NCBI): domain Eukaryota; kingdom Metazoa; phylum Chordata; class Actinopteri; order Cypriniformes; family Leuciscidae; genus Hybognathus; species Hybognathus amarus. Next base: position 107,882 of record JAQIUQ010004566.1, read on the forward strand.
CCAAACTCCCACACCTCACAGTGGTGTCTATGAAGAGAGCAGCATGAAGCACATATAATCTACGGTAGCAACTTGGAGCAGAAGCCAAAAACAGGACAAACAATGACTCACCTTGCAGTGCAGTGTTGCTGTTGTGATGGACAGGTTTGGGAGGGGGCACTGGTGGCTGTTTCGGGGCAGCAGGAGGGACTGCAGGAGTGGAGGGGGCAGGAATGGAGGGTTGGGTCATGTGGGCAGGAATAGAGGGCGTGGTCATGTGGACAGGAATAGAGGGCGGGGTCATGTGGGCGGGAACAGCAGGCAAGGTGGAGTGGGAAGGAACAGTGGGCGGGATTTCCCGGTCTCCTGCTGTCACAGGGGGATTGGGATTAGTGCGGGAGGAGTCGTCTACATTTAAAGACACAGTCCGAGGAGGAGGTTTAGCAATGGGAGGAGCAGCGGACGACGATGCTGATGAAGATGACGATGATGAGGAAGAGGAGGGGGGTGAGGAGGGGACTGGAGGAAGCTCGGAGGAGGAGGAAGCAGCCATCAGCCATTTGGGAGGGAGAATGGCCTGTTTATTGGCGCGGCTGTGACTCTTTAGTGAAGGTAACTGCAGGTTTGGGTTCAGGAAGAAATCGCACACCCAGTGATCCTAATGGTGAGAACAAGACACATGCACAAACATACATAAACACAGCTAACAAAATACACACAAGTGCACAGCACAGTCACAACAGCAGGCACAAGTACATCAGGCAGTGCATGTGAACAGTGGCGGTGAGATGCAGGAGCACTTTAAAGACCCCATTAACCAACAAATGGGAGATTTTTGGCTTTTATTTAAAGTTTTAAACAACATACTTGATATTTCCCACCTCAAAGGTTTCAATTGTAAAAATTCCAAAACTGGAATCTATCTGTTTCATGGGGTCTTTAAAACCATTGTGCTTTGAGCAAAATTTCAGCCACACAGTGAGTAACTGCATCTCTTTTCTCTCTCCCCACCTCTATTTTGAATAGAATTGCATGAATTGTATGGTCAAACTCTTGAAACTCTTTGGTACAGCTAAGCTGTTTCTTGAGAACATGATATAAGCTGCTGAAGAGCTCAAGTAAATGTATTTGTGGCACAGGCACACTACTGTAATTTTATCCTGACAGCAAAAACAAGACATCATACTGACATCTATTACAATCACATTAATTAGAAAAACAGGTTGAAGCGCTAATGAAAGATCATGTGTGATAAAAAACTATGATGCCTTGTATGATATTCTTGTACAGATATATACAATACAGGGCTTGGGTATACTGAGCTATGATTTAACTATCATAAAAACTGTCAGTTTTGATCTTAGATGGTGTTCACACTGTCATGAAAAAAAAAAAACAGATTTAAAAGATTTAAAATTTAAATTTAAAATTTAGATTTATTTAGATTTAAAATGGCTCAACACTGGCACAAAAATTGAGCCCTGGCACTGTAGCCACACCAGCCCACATTATCATCCCCAGCCCAACCCACAGACATGTGCATTAACCCTAAAACCGTATTCTGGACAAATGTGGGCAAAATAGTTTTGATTTATTTTTAAAAAATACTTCCCTTGATCTGAGCGGTACAAGACTTGGCTACTTTTCCTAAGTTTGCCTCCTGAACACACAGTTTTTTTTTTACTCAATTCTACAATGTTAAGTGGGTGAAAAAAACTCCTTAATCTTGTATTTGGGTCAAAAATGGGCACCCATAGAAATGAATGTGAAAAACTGTAATTTAGAGCATTCTAGAATAAGCCAAAATAAGACACCAGGTGACAGCAAAGTCACTTTATCTTTAGGTTTGAGCTCTAAGAACTTATTGGAATGATATTTTAATGTAGTTAAAATAAATATATATAAAAATAAGCATAATTTACATAGATAATTTGGCACTTTTTGAAGGAAATAAATTCAAAAATACCCCAAAATGAAAAAAAAAAAAAAAATACCAGAAATTGATCGGCAAAACTTTATCGAAGACAGTGATATAACATTTATAATAAATAAAAATTAGGATCACACCTGAGTCCTCTGTGCCCACATTTGTCCACAATTACAGGATTAAGGACTATAAAGTGAATACGGTTTGAGGGCTACAATGTTAGGTATTTAGGGGTATACTCCCACGAGAAAATTTCAATTTCTCTGACAATTTACTCTGGTAAACCAGTTTTTGGCGATGCCTTTATTCAAAGTTATGAGACCACAAATCTATGGTCATGAATGAAGTGAGCTGGGTGGGAATTTTACCTGTCCGTGCCCTTGACTCCTCCTCTGCAGGTGTGTATCGTGGCAGTGTGCTGCTCTGGATGGCCTCCGATACCGGACGGCAACTTCGGTCCGATGTCAGACGAGCTCTTCTGAAGAATGTGCCGTAAGTCCTGTTCTGACTGAGGCCTGACTAGTATCCCATCAGACACCTGTTTCATAGGCTCTGGTCTCCTGACATCTCTCCTTTCTCGGTCATCTTTTCGATCTTTTCCTCATGTCTATCCCGTTCCCTCTCTTCTTTCCCTGTCTTCCTTTCTTTCAATCAGCTCCTTTCGTTCTCGATCGGCTGCCCTCTCGGGCTCGTCTCGCCGTTCGTGATCTTCTTTCCTGTCTCGTGGCTGTTTCTTGTCTCTACTTTCCCTCCAGTCTTTTTCTTCCCGTTTTCTCTGTCATTCCTCCTCTCTCTTCTCGCGTTCATCTCGTTCACCTCTTCCGTGCGAGTCCTCTCATCCCGGCTTCCTATCTCGTCTGTTCTCGATCATCTCTACGTTCAGGCTTTACATCCTTGTCATCTTTTCTATCCCTTCGTTCTCTGTCCCTACCTGCTTTCTCGCGTCTCGAGTCGTTCCGCGATGTCTTCCTTCCTCTTGTCCTTGTCTCTCTCTCGGTAACGATCCCGCATGTCTTTCCAAGTCCGACTCTAGTCGGCTCCGTCGTTCTGCTTCAGGTGGTAACCGCGTCCGAGCGTCCACATCCAGCGGCTGACGGTTGCGACTGACATCGGAAGGTGTCGGTTCCGCCGCTCCGGTTCAGGTGCGAGGCTGTTCCTCTGTTCTTCTCCGTGGGGTCGTGAAGACGGTGCCTCTACTTCCAATCCTGTGTTTGACCTCCGTTCTCCAGGAAGTGGAGCCGTGTGGCCATTCTTTACTGGTGGAGCTTTATGATTCACGTCATTACTCTCTGAAACAGATATGAGTAATGGATTGAGAATGGATTAACAAAAACAAGATCAAAATAGGATAGAAAAGACTAATCTAAATTTCCATTTTTTTAAAGAAACCTATTTTACTGTAGAATCATATAGAATTTTTTACATTATTTTAAATGATAATTCAGCACATAATACATAAAAATATGACCGTGAACCATTGCCACTGCTTGTTTCCCATACCATTCTCTGGGATATCCTTAAGTAACCCTCGCTCTATCAGCTCCTCCCTTGGTTTCCTCATTGAAATCTTCCTCTCCAGCACTAATCATTCAGAAAGAGAGCAGATATGCACATTATTCTCTCCAGCAGCAGGATTGGTAAGATAGTGAGTTTTAGGGAATACTTTAATTTTGCAATGCTTTGGAAAGTTGCATTTTGTTAGTTTGTATGCTACTACTAGTGTAGAAGAAGAACATGAGTGCTGGAGTCACTGTTTTGTAGAAAATGCATATAGGATACTGTTACCTCAAAAGTTAAAACAATTTTTTCATTCCCCCATATACAAAATCTTTTCATTTAAACCACAAAATAATAGAAAAATAGCAAAGGTCTTAAAAATTAAAATTTGACAAATTAGTAAAAAAAAAAAAAAAAATATATATATATATATATATATATATATATATATATATATATATATATATATATATATATATATATATATATATATATATATATATATATATATATATATATATAATTTTTTTTACTAATTTGACAAATTTAAATGTAAATATTAAATATTATATAATTATTATATATATATATATATATATATATATATATATATATATATATATATATATATATATTTATTTTTTATTTTTTGTACTAATTTGACAAATTAAATTTTAAAATTTGTTTTTTATATAAATATAATATTTATATAATTTATATATATATATATATATATATATATATATTATAATACATATATAATTATAATTATGATATACATTATAATGAATATATAAATATATATATATATATATATATATATATATATATATATATATATATATATATATATATATATATATATATATATATATATATATATATATATATATATATAATGAAAACATACCAGTGTAACTTAAAAAAAAAACGTTCATATCAGATTTCAGTTTCAACAGTATTAGCATAATATGAAAGCATACAGTTTTACTGTCACAAATCAGACAAAACAAGTACCTTCTGATGTTTCCTTGAACTTGTCACTGCTTTTCTTCTTTTCTCCACTTCCACGGTTTGAAGATCTTGCCAAAGTTGGAGAACTTGCCCTTGCCCTTTGCTGAAGGGGTTCCTGCTGCTGGATGTGCTCCATCACTCTCTGGCATACTATGATCGACTTCATCATCTGGAGAGGAGGAGGAAATAGAGAAGTTGTTTCCAGGCCTATAACTGGGTGTCCATTTTTAAATTTTTGTGCAGATTTTGTACTTTAATCATGCAATTAAGTAAAAAAAAAATAATAATAACAATGGCTAATTTTAATGTTGTGGATAAGTATGTAGTCAAATACTGAAAAACAAACACATGTAACATCAGTTCGGTTACAGCGTCACCTATTGATCAAAAGTGATAAGCAATTTATCAAATTAATCATATTAACAAATAATCATATTACATGTGATTGTATTTGTGATTTTCAGCTATTTTGACTAAAATAAACCAAAAAAAAAATAATAATAATTGGTGCAGTTGCTCTGAAGCTCACTGCCACACTTGCATAAATCATTGTGCTTTCTTTTGTTTTTGGTTACTCCTAAAACATATTTATTATTATGTTTAAAATAGATGGAATTTGTTTCAACAAAATGAGTAATGAACCCAAAAGTGTAAGAACACTCTACATTGAATCCAAGCACAAAATCACACAACAGAAAGTCATCACGGTAACACACTGACCCGCTCCACTATGTGTTCACAGCAAGAGGAAAAGAAAACACACTCCGTTTCTCACAATATGATCCAGTATATACTTAACACAATAACTGTAATCTCTAAATATGCATAATCTGAGATAACACAGTGTGAGTTTTATATGTTGCTAAAATAGATTGACATGACAATTACAATCATTTCAACAACCTAATGAGTCACATGTACAAGTAACAACAGGGGGTAGATATTCAGTAAAGTTATATGGATACTGAAACTCTGACTCAAACAAGCCATGAGCTCACTGCGATTTACAAAATGTCAAACAGTTTTGAATGCAGCGACACCCAGGAGAGGTTTACAAAACTTTTCAATTAAACCCAGTACTTGTAAACATTATGCAGTGTAGAAATGTGCTTCAGTTTCATTTTAACATAATAAAGTATCTAGATCTAATCATAGCACAAGCCAAGTGCCCAGGTATTTCAAAACATCCCACAGGAATATAAAAGGTGGCACCCTTTGAATGTGCATTTCAGAAGTATAAATATAATTGGCATATAAAGATTAACTATAACCATAGATCTATTCCCCCTGCTTGAATAGTTTTGGTGTTGGCCTGAATTTCACTGCGGGGTTGCAGATATTGTGCATATTATTTTACTAATTTCTGCAGGTTTCGACATTCAAAAGTGCGCGCACCACCAATCTATACGCTCACACTAAGTCTAAAACACCTCGGGAGTACCACATTTACTTATTTTTAGTGGTTTGTTGTGTTTAAACTGTCAAATACATATAAAATGGTCAAATAAGTTTATATTGTCATATAAGCCGTGCCGAGTATTCAGGTAAATGTAGTTAAGCCCCACCAAAAAAAAACAAAAAACATTCTAAAAGGCATTGTGTAAGATAGAAATTAACATTTAAATCATTAAATTCAAGATCACGAGAGAGAGCAGCGCGAGAGAGAGAGAGACCGTTAAACTGGTCTGGAGACACAAGAAGGCAAGGCAAGTTGTGTATGACACATAGGGAGGTTTGGAATGTTTATGGGTTTTGGCAGCTCCAGCTCCATTGGCATAGATGCCCTCAGCTGATAAAGCAAGTGTTTGACAGCACACAGACCTAGTTTACTTCATTCAAATGGGATTTTCCAACAAAAACACTTTAAAAAAGGATACACAAATCTTCAAATCATAAACTACAAGCTCCTCTGATGAAGGTCTAGCTTTGACAACGACAAGACATGGCCGTGTTACAACAACCTCCCACTGAGCCATAAAGACACATAATTACCACACAGATTGGGCTGATAAAAAACAAACAGATCCAATCATCTCTACAGACCACAAGCTCTTAATGTCACATACTCATGAGAGAAATGTGATGTCTCTCTAATGCTCACCAAAGCTGCTTTTATCTGATACAAAAACAGTAACATTGAAAAAAAAAAAAAAAAAGTGGTAGGCCTACTTGCCAGAGAAAAAGTCTGTTGTGGTTTGTTGCCAGGGCATTGCGTGGTTGCTAAGGTGTAATATTGTTTAATGAAAATGTATATTTTCCGTATAGAAACTTTTTTTTTGATGTACCACTCATTTTTAATGAATTAATTCTACAACTTTTCCAATAAAATCAATGCAGATTTATGGAATAGACTACTTACTGCTTACCAGAAAACACACTGTCCTCATGTTGATTGGAAAAAGAAATGCACGGTGACAAGAGAAAACAATGTGTCTTGTCGTCATGGTACCATGCCCTTGACAAAATGGAATAATACAGTAATCAAAGTGAACATTGCATAATAAGAGCACAGGCCACAATATACCCAACAAACCCAAGCGCTGATCTTCACCTGACAAACACACACAATCAATGAGGTCTTTGTTTAAGGAAGGCTGAACATTCCTCTCATATCAGTGACGGACGTGAGAATCAGATCGGAGTCTGTCCTGAAAACACTGAGTGTGATATACAGCTATGCTAATGGTAGAGGCAGGACTTCACACAAGCACATCAAGGACACTGCTCGTGTATAAAGAACACACAGAGGTCAACAGGAGAAGTGAACTTGTAAAATCAAATGATCAAACATCAGAGGAAACTATTGTGCAAACAGAAAGATTCACGGTAACACCTTAAAACAACATGACAAGTCATCAGAAGGTGAAAAACTGGTGATTAATTGAAACCTACAGTAATTAATATGGCTTTTTAAAAATGTGTTTGGAAAGAAGCCTTGTGCCCACCAAAGCTGCAGTTATTTGAATGAAAAATACAAGAACAGCAGTAATTTTGAGAAATATTGTTGCAATTTAAAGATCTTTGAATTTTCAGCATCATCAGTTTTCAGAGCCACATGATCCTTCAGTAAATCTGCTGATTTGCACTGTGTTTCTTCACTGAAAACATCTGCGCTGCTAAATATTTTTTTGTGGAAACCACGACTCTTTGATTAAAATGAGAAAACTTTTGTAACATTATAGCCACTTTTGAATAATTGAAAGCATTATTGATGAATACAATTATTTTTAAAAATGAAATTTACAAAAATTATTTTTAAAAAATGAAAAAAAAAATCTAAAATATAATATTTAATACAGGCAGATAAAATAGAATAGAATTTCAACATACATAAATTTGTAATATGGTATTTTGACTGTTAAAAGTATTTCACGGATATATTTGGAATGAAATACAAGCATGCTGCATACTATTAAAATGTTTAATAGGCATTATGTGAAACATTTCAAATAGAAAAATATTACGGTCTCATGACTTTAGAGTGTCTAGTTGTCAACTGCATAAATTTGCATCCAATCAAATCAATTTGTGTAATATGCCAGTTTGACAATATCGAAAATAATAATAATAATTACAAAATCCAGTTAATTCAATACACATATAAATGCATGCAGAAACAAATATTGTAAATATATAATAATATAGATATATGAATTAAACCATTCTCATGTAAACTGAAGCATTCAATGGGCTACATTTATATCTAAGAATAGATTTATGAATGTGGCCCAGAGCATCTACTTGTTCGTCTTGTCTTAAAGCGCGCAGTAAAGGAGGGCAAGACTGCATGTTGGGTTTGAATTCATAATGCTGAAATTTCTATGGTAAAACTGGAAATTCTGTGGAAAACTGTGACAAACCACCTGAATCAAATGGATTTCTCCTTTAACACTGTTGCACACAACTCCTCGACCAAACACAAGGTCACACATGATTAAAAAGACGCAATATAGAGACTGCAATCAGAGAGCAACAGGCAGTAACAGCGAAGCACGTTCTTGATATCGTCTCGTAAGGTCTAATGCGAGAGGAAGCGTGCCTGACAGGAACATGAGAATGTCCGATTGCACAACCGCCAAATTCCATGCCCCTGCCTGTCTCTTACTCCTTCCTTCATGTGAAACAAACATACACCTGCAATAATTCAGACTGAGAACAGTTGGCATCTGTTCAGAGTATGCTTGAGCAATATAACCTGATCGCCTCCAGCGTAAAGAGCAAAACAGGTCTGGCACTGCAAAACCAAACCATACAAAAGTTTCTGAATCAAAAATCCAGCTGTAACTCACCAGTTATGTAGGTAAGATGTGGGTTTAAAGTCTGATTACTTGCTCCTTGTCCCATAATCTTGCCCTGTACCCCTAAGTCCCGTGTGCCCCGTCCTCTGCCAGTCCCGGGGCCCGCGGCAGGGAGGGCAAAACACAGTTCCACTATTCTCGGCGAGCAGGTACTTCTCGCTCTGTAATCCTAGAAGTTTCACCGCTTCGTCCCTCCTTCTTACTTCACAACTTCTGTTCTGTTTTGGTGTTTCGCTTGCTCTTCAGTCAACAACTTCATCAGGTCCCTCCCTCTCCGCAGCCCTGACTTCATAAATAACACACACTGGCAGTCTGAAGTACGTCAGCTGGCCAGGATGCCAGTCATTCCCAGTGGGAGATTTTTCAGAGCCTCCGGTGGGACCAGAGGAGGTCGGAGCCAGTCTCTAACTCCGCCGCTACACACCTTCATTTCCCAAAATGCATTAGACGGTGCAGTGTAACCCAAGAGTGGCTGCAACCTGAGATGGGGCGAGGTGAGAGCCCTTGACTGGCAGGAAGTGATGTCATAGACTCAAGTTACAGTGAGTGAGACAGATAGTGAGTTGGCGTCACAGGCTGATTATTTATGTGTATGTGGGCATGAAATGAAGAGCGCTCACAGTACACTTACATTGATGCGAGAGCACCTGGGCGGAACCAAAGTGGGAGATAAACTCCAGACTATTATGCTGATGAGAACTTAAATTAAGAAATACAGTGTTACAGTGTGGTTGGTATAGTCTTACTTCATCTAATGAGAATATGCAAACTTATAATTTACAAATGGTGAATTGAAATGTTTTGTCTTTTCGCTCTTATCAAGAACATAAGTTAGTTCTCCTCAGGTTTACACGTTATACAGGAAGAGAAAAGAAACCATGCAGGTGAGATTCATCATATTAACTATATCCATAAGCATATCTACTGTTTACGGAAGCCATAAGGCCATTGTCATTTTATTCTTTTTTGTTTTCTCATGATTGCAACATCCTAAAATAGTCATTTTCTCAGTTCAATTTTACAGTTCAGAGGTCTACTTTCCAAAAGGTTACCGGCTGAGAATTAAATAATAGAATGGTTACTAATGTTCTTTTCTGCGAGTTCATTACACTAATACTTATGAATACTGATATTTGTCATCTAATGCAATGAGTATGGCTAAAGTGTCTAGTAATTTCTAAAAGTCAGTGAAAAAATAAAAAACTACCTTTCAAAGTGATAAAAATCATCAAGTTACTTTAACTAGTATTGACAATTTTACTATTTTTATTGGATTTTTAATCAAATAAATGAAGCCTTGGTGAGTATAGGTGACTTACTTGTAATGTATGTGGATATTGAGATCAAAGAGAACTCCAAGTCAACCAGTTACATTAGGATTTAACCTCATGTAAATCCCAGTGGAAAGGGAGTTCTCCACACAGGACATGATGTGGTCAATGTTATCGTCACGTGTGGGAGCCTGGGATCAGAGAGAAGAGATCTGGGACTAGGAGGAGAGAAAAGCAAAGCTGGCTGTGTTTAGTGCCAGTCAGAGGCAGGTTTTCCAGTGCAAGACACACACACACACACACACACACAGTTTGGATAAAATCACTTAAGCTGTCAGGAGACAAAAGCCAGACAAGTGTTGAATGAACTAGATAAAACAGTATCATTAAATAGGATACAACTTAATGTTGGACATTAAATGACAACAATTAAAGGCCATGCAAAATATACATGCCATTGTGTCTTGAAGGAAATTGGCTTTAAACAGAGTTCTCACAACACCTTTGGACCAAAATGATCATGATCAGTAGATGAGGACTTTTAATTATTACTTTGCTTTAGACCAAATTGTTAAGTCATTCAGACTGATTTGTGAACCCGTGTGACTAATTTAAAAGATGATTGAAGCAACAATTTGCTTAAAGATTAGATCGAAAATTTTGTCCGCAAAATCAGTTGGTAGTTAATTGTGCAATTTGTTTAGAAACCTGAAGAAATGTCTTTCCTTTTACCTAGTTTATGAGTCAAAAATATGCTAAGGGGTAATTAAATGTAACAAATCATGTAAAAATGTACCATCTTGTAATAGAAAATTAAACAGCATTAATGTTTTAAACAACCAAGAAGATAGTGATCAAACTACATTTTCTAAAAATCACTTGTAAAGTCAATAATATATCAGCATATGAGTCAAACTGGATGACTAGCTGACACGAGTCATGACTATACTGCCCTCTGGTGCGTATGTGTCAGTGTGCTCATCCTGAGATTTATTGGAACATGTATTATTGTCTCAATGTAACTAGGTTAAAACAGCATTCCCTTGTTTTATGTTACATTTTATGTTACAACAACAAAGGTAGAATCAGGAAGAAATACCTTCTTAAAGCAACATCTGCACATTCACTTTTTACAATGCAGGGACTGATCGATCATAAAGGCAATAATTATGTATTTCTTAGCTGACAAGCATTCAGTGAAGTTTTTAGTTCTAATATTCGACAGCGAGCCTAGCCAAGTTTTTGATGGTTGTGATAACGTGTAGGGGCGAACTATATTTGATTTTTGGGTAAATTATAAGTTGTCCTGGAGATGTTGTAAATGCTTTCTCCAAAGTTCATTACACTTATTTTACTGGAAGTTCATTTCGTGGCTGAAATAAATTCAATTAAGACAAGTTTGCCTTGTTACAAATGTTACATTCAACTGTCGCAAATTCACTGATTTTGAAAGTCAAGTAGCCTACATTTACCAGGAAAGGAGTGGTTTTAATGCACAAAGTTATTTTTATTGTCTTGTATAATTGAAAAATATATATATATTTTATCTAAACCACTGAAAATGGAGATCCTGTTGTAAATAACAGTGAACAAATCTCTTCTTATATTATTACATCTTATGACTCGTATTCAAAGACTATTAGGTAACCTATTAAAAAAAAAGGTTTGTTTGCTTGCTTTTACCAAACATCTACAGAGATAAATGTGAATCTATTAGCATTTTGATTTTATATATATATATATATATATATATATATATATATATATATATATATATAACAACTTTTTTCAGTTTTATTTGTCAAAGCAGTCCACTATAGACCACTATAGACCAAGTCCAATGTGAACTACTATAGAAATACATTTTCTGCTTTGTTGTCAAGGTAACATTTAGATTTAGATAAAGTGGCGGTGATGATTCCAAACAGTGTGTACCAATACAGCATTAAAAAAGCTCACTTTCTAAAGGAATTCACCAATGTCTCCAATTTATTAAACAAACACAACTACCGGTATGTGATATCTGTCCCAACATTAGACACAACATCCTATCTGTATCCCTGTTCTTCCCCTATCTGCTGTCCTGGTATGTCTCTCTCAGTCCCAATGCTGAGGATAAAAGTCACGGGAAGAAAACACTGAGGCTAGTAAATCCTATCAAGGAAATCTCTTGGACTGTTTCCAGATCACAGCAGAAACTCATGTAAGTAAAGAGTAAATCCACTTCCTGGCACAGTCCCTGAATATAACTTTCATTACTAACAAAAAGCATCAACAAGTGCCATTATAGTATGCTTGTATACATGGTATAACTTACAATAGGCTATCATTGAATATGTAATGTGTGGAGGTTATTAACACATTTTTGTCTTTATAAGTTCCTGTGGAAAATAATCTATGTAGCAATATAAATAGAAAGGGAATAAAAAGTAATTAAGCCTAGTACAAGGTACAATACTACAAGGTTTCATTAGTTAAATACATTAGTTGACACAAACTAATGACCTGCAATTCAACATTTCCTAACTATGAAAATCAAAAGCTGTATTTGTTAACATTAGTTAATCCACTGTGAAGTAACATGAACAAACCATGAGCTGCTGTATTTGTATTAACTAAAGTTAACAAAGATTAACAAATGCAGTAACAAATGTACTGCTCTGGTTAGTTAGTAATTCATTAACTAACAAATGAAAACTTATTGTAAAGTTAAGTTCAAGTTTAAAAGAACAGTATTTTTTTTAATGTTAACACTAAATGTATTTTTCTCTCACTTTTAAACAATTTAATACATCCTTGCTGAATAAAAGTATACATCTAAAAGTATACAAAAAAAGTCGTATTAAGTCAAAACATTTAAGTAATGATGCATAAGCCCAAACATCACTACAGTACTTTGAAAGGTATTACATGGTCAAAAAATCAGATTTACTGCTGGATATCGTTCTCTAAACTAATAAATAAATAAATATATATAATATATATATGGATTTTTTTATTTTGTATTTTATATATATATATATATATATATATATATACACAGATATATATATATATATATATATATATACATACATATATATATATATATATATATATATATATATATATATATATATATATATATATACACACACATATATATATATATATATGTAATCTGAAAGCAGTTGAGAGATTATTGAAATGGAATAAACAAAGAATTTCTTTGTAAAAATAAATAGTTTAAGTACACAGCCATTTATGGTGTGCAGTTGTACATGCTCATATGTGCTGTTGCATAACACCTAGGCTACAAAGCTAAAAGAAAAGGAATACATCCCTTTTAAAATGAATAACCCAAAATATGAAAAGAAAACAATCTGTACCAAAAAAACAATGAAAGGCTCCTTCTATTTATAAATGTTCCTCATCGTTATCAAAGAAAAGCACTTGACCCTCAATGGTAGACAACATATATTTACCCTGTTCCTCTCTGTAGACACTGAAGAGCGGAAAACAACCTTTTTCCTACCTGATGATGAGGTATACTCCTCTCCTACAGAGTTACTCTCTTTGTCCATGAAGGTAAAATTCCCACAGAAAAACAGAGCTAGAACGTGGCAAATGAAAAGCGCAGAGTTTCACCTGTGGGTGTGTCGACTGGGCAAAGCGCTGATCAGATATCTCATTGAAGAGCCAGCGCACCTATGCGTCACATGGTCAACCTTCTTTATGAGGCTAACATTCCTTATGAGGTCAGTGATTTTATAATATAACACTATCAACAACTACACTCTTAAAACCAGACAATGTTTTACATGAAGTAGGTGGTTAAACTATTCGAGGGGAACAACAAATAACCTAATTCAAATAAGCATTTTTTGGAGAAACTAATTTTACTACTAATTATTGACTCTACTGTGCCCTGTACATGTTTTGGACAAGATGTGGAATATCCAATTATACAAAAACAGATAAATTAATTAATAAAACATGTGCCAGCTGCATCCCAAATACAATTCAATCACCCTTGAATGATGACCAGTGACCACTGTGACCAATCACAGATTTCTCTTCTGAATATTTTACAAGATTATCCTTCCATTGCCTTACCTCGGTTTTCCATTCCCACGTCAAGAACACAGCAGCAGGTAGAGGTTCCTGAGGAAATAAAAGACGGATGACTTGATTTGTAAAAACACTACGTATATATATACATATTCACAATACAATGGCTGCAATGTATTTAAAACAACAGACCTCACATTGATTGACACAACAAGAACCCATGAATGAAGCCAACATGCAAGTAAACGATAATGTACAGACAACACATCATTATCGCAAAATAAACAGCAACAACAAAGCAGAGGGTATTAGCCTGAAGACTTTTTTTTGTGTGTGACTGACTATTTTATTATTATTATTATATTGTATACACATTATACTACTATTATACCACTTACCAATTAATTAAATAGGTATTAAATATTGATTTGAAATTATTCTTAATTAATCAACTGGTCAACTGTGATGGACATGTAATAATAACTGCAGTCTTTATCTGGTAAAACTAACACAACGTACAATATCTCGTCCATTCCAATGATAAAACTCTCTCAAATGAAATAATTACATAAATTTAAAATAAATGTAAAAAATAAAAAATAAAAACAACTTGCAAGCTTGCACCCATTTAAGAACACGGTAGACAATGTAGAACTACCTTCCAACTATTATTTCCAATAACTTCTAAATAGAGATAACAACACATTTTTTGTATATTTTAATATTTACTCATAATATTTAATTTAATTTTGATCTTTACATGATATATTTTAGATTTTAAATGTATTTATTATTGAATGTAAATTATATAACATTAAATGTATGCAACATAAAAATGTGCCCATGTAGCTTTTACAACTTTGAAAAAAAAAAAAAAAGTTAAGACAATCAAGGCTTTTCTCAAGGATTCTCCTCGGTGTTTGTCCTTTTCCATAGACTATAAACTCTCATACCTTAGCGCCACTAAAATAGACATGAATGAACATCTTAAACTACCAAAAAATGACTATTACATAGGCTTTGCATTACTTTTTAGTTAATGTTATGTCTTAATTTAATGTATAAATCCATTATGAAAACAAGTTATAAACCATATAATTATTTATTAAATCATTTATTTCAAAACCAAATCAAAGTAGAAACATAATTAGCCTAGAACAATAAAAAGTTATAGTGTCCCTGTTAGACCTTACATGTACTTACTGTCGCTATGACTATAAATAATGCATAATTACAAGCAACTAACCCCAAACAACACCCTATTTGTAACTGATTACAGTTGCTCATGTCTTTCATATTACCAATTGTCAGGTTATTATTTATTTTTTTATTTTTTTGCTATTCCACAGAAAGTTAAACAAATCTCAGTTTTATCTTCCCTGTAATAGCAATGCTAAAATGTTGCAGTTTCAAATTAAAACCTAATATACTACACATACCATTTGTTTCTAAAGTGCTGTCAGGCTTCCACTAATAAGCCTCTTTAAGTAGAATCTGTCTCAGTTCCCTTCCCTGTAGTGCTGCCGCAGCTTTAAGCGCCAGAACTAATGTGCACTATGAACTCTGGGACAGCAGATGTGAAATATCTCGTCCACCCAGAACAGGATGAAGGATAACAGATCTAATCTAGATCCTTCAACTGCTCAAGCTGATTGAAGTGTCACACTGTCACTAGGGCATCTCAGATATTGGGTCACATGTGATCGAGTAAAGTAGGTGTTCACAGGCAAGTCAATCACAACTAGCTCTTAATGATTAATAAAGTGCTGGGTGGTGTGGGGTTAATTCACTTTCTTCAGTCATCTCACATCTTCTACCTAGGCAGCATCAGTCAACTGTGAGCGCAGTGCAGCACCCGGACTAAGAAGCAGCATTATGAATGGAGCTGAGCAAAAAAAATAAATAAATAAAAAAATATCAATTGTTCGATTAATAGTTTTTTGTTGTTGTTTTTTTCACACTTGCATATATGGGTCATTTTAGACCTATGTGTGTAAACTTGATGTATTAACAAAAAACTCAGGAAATATTAAAATAGAATTCTGTGATAATTGAAAACAAGATATTTAGAATATTCATAAATCATTAAATGTATAGATCATGAAATATTAAATGCTCAAATACAGTGATTTCAAAAGGTGAAAAAAATGCCAAGCCATGCATGAAATAACATAAATGAAGACGGGTCTTTTTAGAGACATGTTGTGCATTAGAGGGGGTATCCATAGCTTGCACATCAAAGGGTAAAAGGCCACAATCCATCACATTTACAGTGGCTTTTGTTCATTTGCCTGATTATGAAAACCAGAAACATTATTTGCATGGATGATTTGATGATCAGTTATCGGCAGATGTGGCTACCATGCATGGCAACATTAATGAAACCCTATCTTTCTAATAGCAAAACAAACATGCTGGTTTCAGTCATTATCTTTACTCTCTCCAGTCCTTGACAAGAGGCAAACTGAGAGTGTAAAAATCAATGCCTGGCATAGATTAATATATTTATTTTCCCCACGCATTATATTTTCAAAACCAGATTTTTCTGACAATACGAGTGGTGCCGTGCATGACTTGATGATAAATCTATTTATGATGCTCTAGTGTCATGTGTATGAGCTGCAGGTGAAAATTTAATCATTTTGCCTCCACAGAAAACTACATTGCCTCAACAATCTATACATTATTGTGTAGCAGAAATAGACAATGGTGGTTACAAAAGGTCTGAACAGCAAATTTTATCTTAGGCATGAGTAGCTATACTTTGGTTTTAGTGTGTATATAGTAGGGCTGGGCGATAAAATGATAACGATAATTATCGCGATATAATTTTTCTCAATAAAACGATATCAAGGGGTCGATAAATGTTTGTTTATGCGCCAAAAGCGGAACAAAACTCATTTGAACCGCACCAACCAATAAATTGTTGCATAGATAGAATACACTGAGCATGGACAGATTTAATCTCTTCGCTTTGTGCTTTGAACTTTTCAATACGAAGCGTTGGACGTTATGACTGCGTTGCTTCAACTGCTCTGATGGGAGTTTTTCATATTATAATAGTTAGGGGAGATTTAAACACCTGGGGCTAGGGGGCGTGGCCTATGGGAATATGGGCCTGCCACCACAGCTGAGATAAAGATTGAATCCCATATGTTCAGATATCTCTGTAAAGAACACACATCAACAAGTGACTTGACCAACATTGATCTTCATTAACACAGTAATGGATGCCAAAGTGAACCTAAATAAATAAACGTAGTATAATGAATTTGTAAGGCCTGACAAACTGGTCTGACAACTCCTGAACACTAATTGAAAAAAATGCAGCACAGCTGAAGTTAGCTTCAACAGTTCATGTTTACAGAGGACATGTTAAGACAAATAACCTCCAAGGAAAAGCCGACTGTTACAGGTCTGCGCTTTGACAATTCAAGCACAGCCCATTTTCACTTTACAAACTACTAACACTGAGCAGAAACTTACACTAAAATCTTTCAATTATCAATCAAGGTCCATTATACTATATATTCATTTAGAGATGGCATTAAAAGCGGGAGCAGGGCTTTTTTATGAGCTCAATTAAAGTGAAAGCACACTTTTGATGGACAAAATAAACATGATTTTATCCAAAAATGTGCATGTCTGCTGTGTTTTAACAAGAAGGCTAGGCTATGTCAGAAATGAAAAGGAAGACTCAAAAATATTTACAGAAAATTTACCCATTTAAACTTGTTTTAATAATTTCCCATTGGTTTCCCTGCACATGCTCCACTTGTCCTGTTTAGCCTGGCTTTAGATGTGTGTGAATTTCCCACACCAGGAGTCATTTATATAGTTCTGTTTTATAGCGATGATCTGTTAAAAAAAATGTTCTATTAAAGAGAAGATGCAAGCACGTTACACTGCATAACAAAGCTCTTACTGTACATCATCGTGTTTGCATTGGCGAAAGCATTAGAGAGTGCAGAAACTGCGTTGCAATGATAAGATCTTCATTCTCGCGATCAATGGACTGTCCTCTGCTGCTCAATGCTCTTCACGGCAACATCTTATGTGATGTGAATAGATCTAAATACTTTAAAAAATGATCAAGATTCGTTAATCTTGAAAGCTGCAATAGTAAAAATGAATAATAGCTGTGGTAAAAGTTTTCGAGAGAGTTTCACATGTAATACGTTGCTATTTCATATGCAAGCATGTCAGCCAATCACAGCAGTGGGCGGTTACAGTGAATCCCACAGCAGACACGCCCCTTCAAACAGAGCTTTCAAATCAGAGGCTAAAATCTGGCTAGGAAAAATGTCTTTTATTTCTAAATTATGACTATTTTTGATCGAAAAAAAAAAATACTAACATTATAAGGGCAACCCAGGAAAAATTATAAAATAACCCCATTAAAAAATGATCAACACTTGAATTAAATACAGAACATACACTGACTGACACTTCGGCAGCTTTGCATCACCTCCCTCTAGAGAAGGAAACATGAGCAAAAAACACCTTGGGCCGCCATTTTAACGACACTGTACAAAATGCAAGAGCAATCACAGGACAGGCAGTGCTGTGAATGTGCATGTGATGTAAACAGCATAATGTGAACTGCAGGGATATGATTATAAAAAGAATAAAAAATATAACCAACCACATGAATGAGTCAAACAGCCCACAGTAAAGAAACTGTATCGTGCCAAAGCCTGACAAAAAATGAGACGGAACTGGACGGACTGGTTGTGTAAAAAGTGACCTGGTGTCAATGCAGTATTTACATAGCTGTGAGAGTTTAAAGTACAAGCTAGATTTTAGCTCAAACAAGCCCCAGACATACAAACACATGGCACAGATCTAAAAGACTGAGACTGTCATGCAAAATACTACATTCTGCTCCAGTATTAAATTAAAGGAACAGGGCACTTATAGACTTTCTTCGGAAGAACACATGTCTTGTGCACAGTTTTCAATGTACTGTGTACATTTATCGACGGTACACCGATATAAATGTTTGGAAACGTGTGGAAAGCGTGACTCTGCCGCTGTCTCCTTCTTTGCCCTTTGAACAGTTTGCACTGAAACTGTCTTTTGGGCCTTGAACCGTTTGGACCCCATTGAAGTCCATTATATGGAGAAAAAAAATGCTGGAATGTTTTCAAAAACCTTAATTTCTTTTCGACTGAAAAAAGAAAGACATGGACATCTTGGATGACAATAAATTATCAGCAAAAGTTTTTTCAAAAGTGAACTACTCCTCTAAGTCTAAAATATTCATATTACTAAAAGCTTACAAAAACTTCTTGATTTCAGTGGGCCTTTAACTTTAAATTGTACAAAATCTTATTCCGGCAGGGCAGGAATTAAATAATTCCCAGTTCTTGCGGTGCGAACACACATAAAGGTGGGTATTTCTACCATTAAGGACGAAAGCCCCTATAGCCTGAGACAAAACCTTAAATTGCTAAGCGAGCTAAAATGACTTCACAACAGCAATTTCAGGAAGCTCACAGTGCACTTCATCATCCTACATCAAGAGCTCTGACCTCAACTAAACAATCCTGCATTGTCTGACGGTCATTGTTTGATGCGCTGACTAGATGGATCGAGGTTAAATGAGACACAGTCAAGCTTGAACTAGGCCATTTACTGAACAAAATCACTGCAACATTTGCAGAACACACAGACACATTTTCCATTTATGATTAACCTCGAGTCCACTCTGTTTGGAAGCTCATTTCCACAACTTAAAAAAAAAAAAAAAATCCTGCTTTGGTGATGCATCATCTTAATGATGACATAAATTGTAATAATTCTAAAAATCTCACAGACAATAATTATGATATAAATCCAAATTATGACATACTACAAAGTCTTAGCCTTTATGAGATTAAAATGTTGAATCTGAAACGAAAAGTCAAATTTATGAGTTCTATAGCTAAAACTATGTTATAGCCTATACTGGACGAACACTATGAGATGGAAAGTCAAATGTATTACATAGCCTTCTACCAAGCCTAAATTAAAAAGTTTTTAAAAAGTTATGACAAAGTCAAAATTATGAGATAAAGTTACATTTATGACATACTAAGTGATAATTATGACATGTTAAGTGATACTTATGAGATCAAAAACCAAAGACAATCAATAAGACAAAAACAATTACTTTCTGGATGTATCTTATCTTGATATGGTCATCATTTTAAATGTGTAATATCATGACTATGGCACACAAAATTCAAAGTTATGACTTAGTATGTCATAATTTCACATTTTAAATCTCATATTTATATCTTAGTATGAAATAATAACGATTTTCCAAAGCAAAAATGAGTTTCAATAGTATTAAGATGGACACCAACAGCCAAGTTACACAGCATTTACGAGTTTGTTCTGACTTTAAATGTAATAACAATAACAAAAAGCTTTATTTTTTGTCATCATTTTGACTTGTCCTGAACTTTACAATAAATAGAGATGCCAGAACAGCATCAGTTATTCTAATTTCTGCAGTATGTGTATCTGGCAGAAAACAAACCCTGAGGTTGCTATTTCTGTGAGTTTCTACCTGATCATCACCTGTGCCTGCTGAAACTTGCCCAGGCCAACTGAAAACATGTGGGGAATGCAATGAATCCGTGCATCTCAACGACAAATGAGTTAATCTAGCCGAGTCGCAAAACACAAGGCTGAAAGCCACTCTACATAAACTATAAATCAGTGTTGATGATCACATGTTAAAAAGGTGAACCACAGAACGGATGCTAACATGACTCAAAACACAAGTCACTTTATCATTAACTAAATTACATGACAACGTTATTTAAACAATTATTCCTAGACGTTTGATCTTAAAATGTTTGGTTCTGGTAGTTTAAATCCTTTTTTAAATAGTTTATTATTGTTAATTATTTCCTGAGTTTGCTCAGCTGATGGTGTTTTGAAACAGCAACAGGTTGTTGAGCTGCTAGCAAGTTAGCGCGCTAATGTTTCACACTAAGTCAAAACATTGAAACATCACCTTTTGATTGTAAATGACGACATTTATACAACTAAAAAAACATTACCTGTGTGAATGTGTTAATAAAATCCCTCCATAAAACGTGAAGAGTTTTAAACGCGGGTTCCCCTGGTTAACCTTGCGGCTGTCAGTCAAACTCTGTCAGATCCACAAACTCCCAAAACGAGATGAGATGAAACAAAGAAAGATCCGAAATGTTCTTGGATTAATATGTCCTAATCCAGAGCCCCCTCATGGCGAGGTTGTGGGTTGAGTTAGTTCGGTTAACCCAGTGTCAACTCGTGTTTATCGACCGCGGCGGTTCGTTGACAGTCAGGTTTCTCTGATCAAGTGTGAGATCACGGGTTGCCAGGTGTCTCACCTGAAATTCCTCCTCTGCAAACCTGTGGCGGTTCAGTCTGGCAACATCATGTGACAAGGAAAACCTCGAAGTTGCACAAGCAAAAATTAAAGGTTGCCAGGTTGTCATAATAAATCCCTCCATCTAAATGCATATTTTGCTTAATAATTAATTTATCATAATTACATTTTATATTCAAGTTGTAACATGTTATTGTATAATGTTTATGTTAATTATTGTATAAACTAAATATCTAAATGAAAAAAATTGCTAGACTGTTGGCAACATAGCTGTTGCCAGTATAACTCTGACTTGTGCCCTAGTAAATCTGAAGTTTGAGTTTAACCATTTATTTTATTTATCAGTGTATTTAATAGAAATTATATTATAGGGTAACAGAAATTAGGCCATAAGAGAATATCAAAAGTAGGCCTAATGATAAAAGTTGTCATTTGATAGCAGACACTTTTAACTAGTTTGAATAACGTTTTGAACACACTGGCTGAAAAGTACTCCAAGATAAAAGGTCAAAAATGTTTTACAACCATCCCCGTTCTCGCATGCGTCTGGAGCCTTTGCCCACTGCAGTGATATTTTAGCATCATTGACCACTGTTGTTTTGTAAATATGCTTATTTTTATGTTAAAGTTTTATTTAATTGTGTAGTGTGTTATATTATTTTTATTATCTTGTTTGTCTATATAGTTTTTTTAATTATTATTATTTATTTAGGTTACTTCTAGTTAGTAATAAACTAAATGAAAATAAGAAATGTTGTCTTCGTAACAAAAAAGGAATTTACATTTAAAAATATTTAATTTCATTTGATTGAAAGTGATAAATGTTTGCATTCACAGTACATGAATGGTTGGAAGGGCATCCAGCTGATGTGTGGAACAAATCACGCATGCCATCTAGTGTGCATAATTAAGACTGCACGCAAAAAAATAAATACATTTGTAAAGCCAATTGCTTATTTTGGTAGCATCCTCTAAATATCTTTATAATTATCGTAATATAAAAAGGAATTTTATTTTTTCCGTTTAAAATAGGCCATATTAGTCAGTTATTCTGGTAATATAGTCTCTCTATTTACAATATTCATGTTTTAAAGAAACTACAGTTGACCTCATTCCGAGGTCAGGGTTGGTGAGGGTGGAGCTGATTGAGATGCACCCTTAGAAACAGTGACAACCAAGGAAACAGAAAGGAAAAGCAGGAAACAATGAGAAACAAAAAAATAGTCCATGAAACACTAAAGTGAAACTAGACTACATGTACAGACATATGCCATGTACAGTTCTTAATGTTATGTATAAGTGAAAAGTCAATTTATTATTTTTTACTTATGACGGTCTTTACAGTCATGAAGAAAGTGTTTTACTAAAAGTGGGTCAGAGGCAAGCAGCTCCAAAAACAAAACAAAAACCTTTCCTGTTCCATTATCAGATTTTCAAATGTGATTTGAAATATGTAGCTACTGTAGCTGGTTACAGTAAAAATTAAAACTAGCACAGCATGCATACTGCATATTTTGTTGGCTTATTAACGGTTTATGATAGTATTTGAGCAGAGTTTGTATAAAGTCTGCTGTCCAATTGGATGGGCCCATTGTCATTGTAATGACAACAGGGTCATTTAGAATGTGGTCCCTGGCAAAAAAACAGCCAAAAGCCAATAAATCCCCCCCCAAAAAAGTCACAACTTCACAAAAATTGATGAGCATGTGTCCTAACATGGTTAGGAAGCATGCAAAGTTTCGTGAGGATCGGATCATAGGTGGCTGCTATAGTCGTCAAAAACTCCTGAGACCGTCTGAGCTAGAATCACGATTTTTGCATCACTGCCGATCCTGGCTTAAGCTCGAACAAGATGTATATCTCTCGATTTCATTTCGGGGACCATGGCGCCCGCCCGAGGCCACACTGAAGGGACTTTAAAACAGAAGCAGACTGGAGGGCTTACATTTTTTTTTCCATTTTCAAGAAAAAAGAAACAATCTTCCATGGTAAAGTGGTGTGCAGAACATGAAATCCACAGGGAGGAGTCGCGATCCAGATCCAACTCCTCCCACTCCTCCACATGGGAGGAGTCGGATCCAGATCCAACTCCTCCCACTCCTCCACATGGCTGAAAGTAAAAAAATCGAAAAGTACTAAATTGCGCATAACTCCTAGAACGGTTTGAGCTAGAATCACGACTTTTCGCATCACTGCCGATCCCTGGCTCAAGCCGAACAAGATGTATATCTCCGTTTTCCATTTCGGGACCATGCGGGCGCCATGGGGACCATGGCGCCCGCCCGAGGCCACACTGAAGGGGGAGCAAGGGCGGGCGCCATGGGGACCATGGCGCCCGCCCGAGGCCACACTGAAGGGGGAGCAAGGGGCGGGCGCCATGGGGACCATGGCGCCCGCCGCGAGGCCACACTGAAGGGGGAGCAAGGGCGGGCGCCATGGGGACCATGGCGCCCGCCCCGAGGCCACACTGAAGGGGGAGCAAGGGCGGGCGCCATGGGGACCATGGCGCCCGCCCGAGGCCACACTGAAGGGGGAGCAAGGGCGGGCGCCATGGGGACCATGGCGCCCGCCCGAGGCCACACTGAAGGGGGAGCAAGGGCGGGCGCCATGGGGACCATGGCGCCCGCCCGAGGCCACACTGAAGGGGGAGCAAGGGCGGGCGCCATGGGGACCATGGCGCCCGCCCGAGGCCACACTGAAGGGGGAGCAAGGGCGGGCGCCATGGGGACCATGGCGCCCGCCGCGAGGCCACACTGAAGGGGGAGCAAGGGCGGGCGCCATGGGGACCATGGCGCCCGCCCGAGGCCACACTGAAAGGGGAGCAAGGGCGGGCGCCATGGGGACCATGGCGCCCGCCCGAGGCCACACTGAAGGGGGAGCAAGGGCGGGCGCCATGGGTCCTTAATCCGCATGGATGGATGGATGGATGGATGGATGGATGGATGGATGGATGGATGGATGGATGGATGGATGGATGGATGGATGGATGGATGGATGGAATGGATGGATGGATGGATGGATGGATGGATGGATGGATGGATGGATGGATGGATGGATGGATGGATGGATGGATGGATGGATGGATGGATGGATGGATGGATGGATGGATGGATGGATGGATGGATGGATGGATGGATGGATGGATGGATGGATGGATGGATGGATGGATGGATGGATGGATGGATGGATGGATGGATGGATGGATGGATGGATGGATGGATGGATGGATGGATGGATGGATGGATGGATGGATGGATGGATGGATGGATGGATGGATGGATGGATGGATGGATGGATGGATGGATGGATGGATGGATGGATGGATGGATGGATGGATGGATGGATGGATGGATGGATGGATGGATGGATGGATGGATGGATGGATGGATGGATGGATGGATGATGGATGGATGGATGGATGGATGGATGGATGGATGGATGGATGGATGGATGGATGGATGGATGGATGGATGGATGGATGGATGGATGGATGGATGGATGGATGGATGGATGGATGGATGGATGGATGGATGGATGGATGGATGGATGGATGGATGGATGGATGGATGGATGGATGGATGGATGGATGGATGGATGGATGGATGGATGGATGGATGGATGGATGGATGGATGGATGGATGGATGGATGGATGGATGGATGGATGGATGGATGGATGGATGGATGGATGGATGGATGGATGGATGGATGGATGGATGGATGGATGGATGGATGGATGGATGGATGGATGGATGGATGGATGGATGGATGGATGGATGGATGGATGGATGGATGGATGGATGGATGGATGGATGGATGGATGGATGGATGGATGGATGGATGGATGGATATTTTCATTTAATTTCTAAAAAATATATATATATTTTTTTTCCTTGGCCTCCAGTCCTCCGGCCTCCAGTCCTCCGGCCTCCAGTCCTCCGGCCTCCAGTCCTCCGGCCTCCAGTCCTCCGGCCTAAAAAGAAGACTAAAGAAGACCTAAAAAGAAGACTAAAGTCATAATGTGTTGGTTTTTAATGAATGAATCTACAGCACTGAGGCTACACAGAGATCCTGCTTGAGCAGGAACCATCAGAACATTTCCCTCTGCAGGAACAGCTAGAGAAAACTGCAAAGATGCCTGGAACAAGGACCAACACGCTGTAGGACACACACACACACACACCAGCATTCCCAAACTGAAAAATAGCCACATCATACAGTACATGGTTCTGGAAGCACATATCAGTGTCAAACGGCACATTAGCAGCAACTAAATTCTCACCGGGAAGAACGCTGACCAGAATCTGCACTGCTGGAGCCATATTGACGCTGACAGACAACTGGAACGGACAAACTGGGAAACATCAGAACAAAATAAAGAACTGACCAACCACAAGACAAGAAAATAAAGCATCATTCACTTGCCACAGGACTCAACTTTCAGTCCCATAACTGCAACGCTGTAGGTCTGCTTTGTCCTATTAAAACAAATTAACAGCTCAGAGAAAATCTGCAAAGAAAGAAAAGTGCAAAAAGCTGCATTGGTTCCATTCAATGTCTTACACCGAAGCAAACTCACCTTCCCGAGCAGATTGTACTGCAAGACAGACCGGAATAATAAACATTTAAAAGCAGTCATTGAAGTTGAAATTTCTGCATCTCAAAAGAACCTGCATTTAATTTGCTTTTAATTTATGGTCAGAACACTCAAAATGGTGAAACATCTGGTCTTACCATTTGATCACAAGGCACAAATTTGGGATCCATGGAGACAACTCTGAAATTAACTGCAAAGACACCAACAAACTCACATATATTGCATAATGCATTTGAAGATGATAGCTTCAACCAAGGGTCATTCACAGCTCACCTGTTTGTCCTGGATTGTAAATAAGTTTGTCTGTTTGGATGAAGGTCAAAGGTAACAGCTGAACATGATTTTGCTCTCTTCAGTCGCTCTGAAGACCTTCCCTTGAACAAAGAGGAAGATTTATAAATTATAACCACAGCAGGTTATAAATGTGTGTTCTATGTCATATATCAAAACGTGAAAATATTTAGAGGCTCTGTTCACCACAGACCTTATTTCAGGCGATTTAGCAAAAACCCATTCAAAAACCCCATAGGCTTTATAAGAGCGAGGGAACCGTAATGCTAAAATGCTAGCTCACTTCCGCGTTTTGGCCTACAGAGTGACGTCGTAACTTCGGCACTCTATAGGGCTTTAGAATTAAAAACAACTAAATTAACTTAAAATCATACATACCCAGGGAGATTTGCAGCACTTAACTACACATCTTCTTCACTCACCTCATGAGAATATGCAGCCCCTTAGGAAACAAACTGAAAACATACAATTTCAGCAACAAGCAATTCAGTCTCCCGTTAACCAAGAAAACTCTTTAAAATATGGAAACTTACCTGGCAGCTATCGCAAGGACCAGTGCACACCAGAGAGAAAACCAGAGGATGTATTCAACTCTCCTGCCACCCACAAACATGCTAATGTACACATCTCAATCAAACCCAACACTATTACCATTACTCACCACCTTGAGTCTACAATGAGCAGGACCCACTGTGACGCACACCTGGCAAAACAAACCACTCACATTTTTATACTCCGTGACACCACCAGCCCCCAAAAGTGATTAACCTGTCCTGAGGTTTTTTTTAAATCTCACACAACAGTATGCACGATATCTTTATAGACTACATTAGAATAATAATGTTTCATAAATCTAGATATAGAATAAAGACGGTTATCTAACGCTAGTCTATCCCTCTCTATACATAGTTCCCACAGGCGAATTAATGTCACGTGACTTTCCCCGAGACGCCATATTATTTTGAGGGCAAAACCGCTGTGTTTACCATAGGTTTTTACAAAGTTTTATCAGAGAGAATGTCGTTTTACATACAAATATTTATTTCTGTTCTAGTATTATTATGCAAATCATGAAAAGACAAAGTGAATATATATATATAGAGAGCAATACGTAACTGAACGAAAGTATATTT